>VMBQ01000070.1:81264-133670 GCA_007657795.1 Dreissena rostriformis | reverse complement strand
ATGATGATGATGATGATGATGAGGATGATGATGGCCTTGTAAGGGTTATTAATGCAAATTGTGATGATGGTCCTGTTGTTGCTGCTGATGAAAATTATGCAGCTTTTAGCAAAACTGCTGCTGATAAGGATGATATCAACATATATTGTATACACACACAACACTGTCGTGCATTTGTAAATGATCGAAACCGGAACTTTGCTCTTTGAAGACAAGCTGCAACGTGACTCATAGCCGGTATTACGGAAAGGCATTTATGTCAGAAATAACTGCAAACATAATACTTAATGGTTTGACAACTTAGTGCTTATTTATAATCTAAGGCCTTTATACCGTAATTAGACTACTTTTTTCTCCTTTGCTTCATTATATCAGTCGTTTCATCGAATGCGTAGATTGATGCAGTCGTTTCTGTAAGAAGTTGTAATCATCATAATTACATTACTATGCGTTACTTTACAGTAAAACGTAGGAAATATAACTAGGCAACGTGAACATATTTATTTTCTATATGGTTTCAGCAGTTTATTTTCAGGGATTTAATGAGTCTACGAGTCCGTCTACATATCCTTAAACATTCAACCCCGTGTTCGTGCATTCTTATCCGTGATGTAGTTTTGGCTTTCTGTCTGATTTAAGCGATCCAATATAAGACGAACATTACTCAATTTTAGGGAAAGCTAATTGGGATATACCAAACACAATGTATACAGTAGAATCGCATTTAACAAATACCAACGTATGGCTAATTGTCTTCATTTATTTAACATTTTATAGTCAAATTCACCAGAGTCGTCTCAATTTATAATAAATCAACAATTATCCCCACATCCTGCAAGTTGCCCTTGTAAAATAAAATGAAAACGTTGGCAATACATGTGTTTGTTTGTTTTTTTTGTGTTTTTTTTTGTTGTTGTCAAAATTGTCGTTCCGCCAAAAACGAACACCATACACTTGAGAATTATTTAAAATATAACAAAGACCAACGCGAACATATTTTCTGAAACGTGATAACGTGATATACTTGTTCATTTCCGCTTTCTTCGCTACGTACTGAACATAAACAAGTATACCAGGAGCTTAATAACATCATTGATACAATTCATAACGGATACACACTTATAATTGACGAGTGATTTGATCGTATGAATAAGCGGATCTTCTCCTTATTGTTTTATTTTTCTGAAACAGTGTTCAATTTATGGTAAATTAAAATAAATTAGAGTTATTTTGAATTTGAATCAGATAGAAGCACGTTTGTATTTTTATTGTATATTATTCGTATGTTCACATATTGTTTTACTAGTACAATACATGTATACTAATACACGTTTATATTTACCATTTACATATAAAGATATATATTTTTATCTGAAACAAAATTGATATTTTTCATGAAATCATACTAGCTTATAATATTTTACGAAAAAGAAGGGATAAATATATAATGAAATAATCGACTTTTTATGAATCCATGGGTTTTTTAGTATATAAAATGTTTCAGTAAGCTAGGGCTAGAAAACGGAAGTGAATACCGTGATACAGTATACTAAAGAGAAACCAAAAATCTTGTTGCAGGTTTGTGCAATACATTTTGCCTACAACCATGCCCCTGGAACAGTTTGTATATCGACTCCTTCATGACAGTGAAAACCCATCACAAGGCCTGAAGCCGAGAGATGAAAACGCTGTTGATGTTAAAGTCGAATCACATGTGATGGGCAAAAGGAAGTCGCCGTACATTTCAAGTTGCGCCACAAAAGAGACTGTATTTATGTTCGTGGGACTTGCCGTAGAGAAAATTCATAAACAATTAAAAGAAAGGCAACAACTGGACCCTGAACAACTAAAAAAGAAGAAACAGAAAATAGTAGACGAACTTGTCGTCGTGAAGATTGATATAGACAAGCTAAAGATTAAGAAACCTAACATCGAGATAATCGACCTGAGTGACGAAACTGTTTTAAAAACAGAAATAAAAGAATCAAACACACGCGGGCGCAGCTATGCAAGAAAATACAAAGAAGTCCTGATAAAAGGTTCGATACCGGCATGTTGCGTTCAAGAAGAGGAACTTCTTGTTGTGAGGGAACCAGATGATTTTCTGGATTACACAGAGGATGAAGATTTAATGGATGATCTCGCCGATCAATTCATGCAGGGTGCGAAGGTGAGAGACTAAACAGATGCCAGTTATGTTGTATGAGAAGAATAAATTGATGTATGGAACCCATGATTACATAAGAATGGTGCACCCCGTAGTTCAATACAATCATAACACTACGCACACCACTACCGATTGCATTCAAACTCGAGATTCAGATATAGTTTAAGCTTCAAAGAGAAAACGATTTTTGTGTGTACCTGTGTGTTTAAGTAATATACTGGGTCTAGTAAGCTGCTCGACTTAAACTAGATAAACAACATGTCAGATTGCTTAAGCGTAAATATGTTTGTTTGAGGTTACATTTCTAAGTGTTGTACTTTTTAGTAAACGAACTTAATTGAGACTGCTTTCTTTGATGCCATGGGGGCCTGGTAGACGTCATTTATCAGAACAGGATACTATGTTGTCATCGTTTCATATTATAAATTAGCGAAGACTGTTCTGTTCTGTTGCTCGGCAGAGTCTGTTTTTATGTCCCCCAGTCTATACTGGGGGTTATATTGTTTTTGCCCAGTCTGTTTGGATTGTTGGTTTGTTGCTTTGTTTCTTTGCGTCAAACTTTAACATTGTCCATAACTTTTGCAATATTGAAGATAGCAACTTGATATTTGGCATGAATGTATGTATCTCATGGAGCTGCACATTTTGAGTGGTGAAAGGTCAAGGTCATCCTTCAAGGTCAAAGGTCAAATATATGGGTCAAAATCGCTCAAAAGGGAACATAGTGTTTTACAAACACATCTTGTTTTTAAATAGATATTTCATCAGTTGCCATAATACATACTAATAAATGTAGGGACCTATCAGTACCAATCCACTCTATCACAACATCAAAATATGGGAGGGTAGAAAGATTTTAATAAAAGCCAGGAACAGGGAGAATCTGGGAGAAAGTGGAGTTGTGCGTAGACATGTAATAATACATGAAGTTTGAGTGAGTTATTCATTTATTTAATTGGTGTAAATATTTATTCTCTTAGTGTGTAAATAAAATGTAGAGTCTATATACTGTGGTGTGACTATTGAAGCTATGAACTTTCTCCCTGAAAATTGTAAGATAAGTAAGGGAAGGAAGGAATTGTATTGTTAACTATTTAGTAACTGGTCGACATAATAAAAAACAATCACAGAGTATAACGACTTTTCGTTGAATTCTTAATAATTGTTTTAAGAGGTTACTTTACCAAAAATATATATCGAAATGTATTGAAATGGGAAACATATCAGCAAGTTAACCAATACATGTGTATTGTGTACTTTCGTGGCTTTTTAAAATTAGGCCGACAAACGTTAAACCACACATTTTAGTCAGTATCTTTGCTATATTTGTTCTTAAAGCCAGCCGAGTTGATATTCCTCACAACAATTTGGTTTTCTCAACTGATCATAATTGATCCGTATTCGTCAGATACAATCTAAAGCTTAACTCTTCCATACTTCTTTTCGCAGAAATTGTTCCCAAAAATGCCAAAAGCATCGAAAATACGAAACCTAACATGTACATAACGGAATCCTCAAGACTATTATTAACCTGTGACGTATGCACGCTTTGGGTCACGTGAGCGCCAATTTCACGTGATTTCCACTTCCGCGTTTTTCAAAACAAAGAAGAACTACTACATTGTGTACGCACCGGTCTTACTGACAATAACGTAGTGACGTCACCATCCATGTATAGAATGAGAACTGCTATATAACACGGTTTCTCCATGGCAAACGGCGATGTAAACAATGATGCAATGGTCACGTGGTTTTACATGTGACCCTCGCGTGTTTAAATTTATATCTTTTCTGTCCATGGACAGAAATTGAAAAGCCCTATCTTTGTAATGAATTTGAGCATTTCTTGACCGATTTTGACCATTATTTTGCACATCTGACATAAATACCATCACATTTTGACTCATAATCACGTTTTGCGACACATAACAAAAATGGGAAAATATACCAACATCAACTCGGCCGGCTTTAATTCGTCTTTATGATAGAAAAAACGTTAAATGTACTGTACATAATTGAAAATTTGTATCCATATTTTAAAGAACACGACAACAACCAATTCTTACATAGTTTGAAGATTAAAGACTAGCGTTCTTTTTTATCTTGTTATACATATTATGTAATTCAAAGTCACTTGAATTTGAATAGTTTTCCTCCTTTTAGCAGTAAGGTTTACATAATGAATGTTCTTAAATAGCAAATAATTAAAGTAAGTCAATGTTCCACTGGCAATGTTTATTTAAGGCGTTGTACATCTTAGTATTACTAAATTTATTTGATCCCACTAAATATTTGTTAAATATATCATCTATACCATGTTTGATTGAGTTTTCTGTATTTAAACACTAAGAACACAGTTAAATGTATTTTTAGAAATTACTTGTGGTCAATAGTCAATATGTATCGCTAACAGTTGTTTCTATTTTTGTGTAAATAAATCAATGTATAGCAGATAACCAGATGCGTTTGTTGTAGTATTGAAGTTTTTTAACAAAGGTGAAAATACAGTATATTAATTCCTCTGTCAGGGTGGGATCGCTGCTTTCCACCCTGTCTGTAATGGATCAAAGATTTTACGTACGTCGACTATTACAACCTTAGCGGCATAGCACAAATATATAGAGGCTCATAGTTGTATACCACACAATGGGAACATTTCTGCAGTTAACCGATTTTACAAAAATGTGGACACCGTCATAAATACTTTGACATGGTTAATAGGTTTTTATTATTGGGAATCAGTAAGATGTCCATAAACAATTAAATTAAAAGTAAATTCTCCAACCGAATTATTATTACCAAATCGCCCTATGACATGTACGCGTGTAGCTACTTAAATGTTGCAACGTTTAGAGAGATAAATACCGGGGAATGTAGAATTAATTATAAAAAAATAAACTGGAATTAGTTCACTATAATCAGAAATAAAACAATATTCTTTCAAAAATAGAAATTTACCAAGTACATTTAAATACAAGTTTAATGACTCGATTATTCAAGAGTAGCGATGTCATCATCGGCAATGGACAATCAAAAAAAGTAAATGCACGAGTATTAACATTCTAAATTATTAGAAATAACCTCCATCTCGGTAACAATTACACTTGAGATAACGCTGCATGTTAATTCTTCTGTCATGGCTCTAAACGCACTGTCGATCACATACCGATGTTTCCATCTTGTATGTGTATGCACTACATTTACGCGCACTGTTGTCTAGACTTTATGCACGACATGAACACTTGTACGAGATATGCAGTCGAGCATGGTTGTACGGCTTTTGGAAACCAAAAATATAATGTTTTTCTTACTGTAGAGATGTGTAACATTTACTGACTTGTTATGATGCTACATAGATTGTTGACAAGGAAGTTCAAACAGTCTTGCGTTTATTTATACTCATTTCATAGGTAAGTTTGGTTTTGTTTTATATGAGTTTAATTGTTTATTTCGATAAACAGAAGGAATATTTTAGACAGTATTAGCGTGACGAGTGTTTTATGATATAAAAGTGAATTTAACATAGCGTTCATAAATGCAACCATTTTAACCTTATCATCGCATTATATTGATAGTAAAACCTGGTTAAGCGTTTTAAAGCATGTTCATAAAGAAGCAGACGCGATTTAGCGGCCATTTTGTCCTACCTAATGAGAACAAATCTGACTCGCGTATTTTTGTTTACAATCGGGATTTACCGCACATGGCACTTACTGGTTGGCAAAAGCCCTGGTTACAGAAACGTAAAACATATGCATACATACATGAGTGAAGTCAATAAATTGATAAAAAAAATCAGAAATAAACATATAACATCACTTAAATATTATTTAAATATGTCATATTTAGTACAAATATTGTATTTTAATAAACTTCATTTATTCTTATAAAACATACTAGTTATTCATTAGCATCAGAGTTCAGGGGGTCTCAACACTAAACACTGACAATCCCACTTTTTTAACGGAATAAAACAAATCTTTAAATTAGTCGTACTATTTTTGTACACGTTTTAAAAAAATGAAAAAAACTAACATATTATGAATCTTGAAAATCTCGATTCCAGAAATGTCATTATGATTATCAGTGTGTGTTAGTGCGAGTTATTATACCCCCATTACCAATTGGTAATGGGGGCTATATAGGAGTCACTTTGTCGGTCTGTCGGTCTGTCTGTCTGTCTGTCCCGAAAATTCATCCGATCTTCACCAAACTTGGTCAGAAGTTGTAACTAGATGATGTCTAGGCAAGTTTGAATATGGGTCATCCTGGGTCAAAAACTAGGTCACGGGGTCACTTAGTGCGTTTTAAACCGAAAGTTTGTCCGGACCATAACTATGTCATTTATCGTTAGATTGTAAAATGACTTGGTACATTTGTTCACCATCATTGGACGGTGTGTCGCGCGAAAGAATTACATCGATATCTCCAAGGTCAAGGTCACACTTTGAGTTCAAAGGTCAAATGCTTGTCCGGGCCATAACTATGTCGTTCATTGTGAGATTTTAAAATCATTTGGCACATTTGTTCACCATCATTAAACGGTGTGTCGCGTGAAAGAATTACGTCGATATCTCCAAGGTCAAGGTCACACTTTGAGTTCAAAGGTCAAAATGGCCATACATTAGCTTGTCCGGGCCATAACTATGTCGTTCATTGTGAGATTTTAAAATTACTTGGTTCATTTGTTCACAATCATTGAACGGTGGGTCATGCGAAAGAATTACGTCGGTATCTCCAAGGTCAAGGTCACACTTTGAGTTCAAAGGTCAAAATGGCCATAAATGAGCTTGTCCGGGACATAACTATGTCATTCATTGTGAGATCTTAAAATTACTGTGTACATTAATTTTGTTCACAGTCATTGTATGGCGTGTCATGCGAAATAATTCAAGAGTTCAAAGGTCAAAATGGCCATAAATAATAATGGCATAATAATTCTTAAAAATTGCCATACATAAGCTTCTCTTGTTTTGTGAGACAGCATGCACAATATTCTGTGTCAATGCAGCATGTTGGGGTATACAAAGCTTTGTCTGTGACAAAGCTCTAGTTTTTATCATGAACGATCGAAAATGTAAGAGTTGCATTGGTTCGACCACAAAGCAAAGCCCTGTAAAAACAAGCTAACACTGAGAGAATTATTAAATGTGATGTAAATTTTCTTTTACATTCGATGACAAAAACGATTAATTTTAACTTAAATCTGGAAAAAAACAACTTTTGCATATCATGCAAAATCTGCACTTGTTTATAATATATATCTTTCTTTTTGTAAATAGTATAAGCCCCTCATGATGGCTCGATTGATCATTGTCGGCTCGGATAATACTTCAACGTACCCCGGGTACTCTTAAGTATACTACAATGTATTATGTATCCCCGGTTATTTTTATTGTTTACATTTCAAATGAGTGAAATTACCCATCGTTTGACAAATAGATGCTACTTTAATTTACAAAATCTACTTCCAATTACATAGCCTAATTTTGCTTGAATAGTTCTACACAATTTGTTGTATATTTATATTTAGTTAAAATGTGTTTCTACTTGAAACTGTCAAACTTTCCATTAAAGTAATAATGATAAAACAGTACTAGAAAATGAAAACTGCGATTGAAAATTATGTATGTACCATGAAGTCGCTTGACATTCAGCGTGCTCATGTCAATGTTAATACTGTTATTTGTGCATGAAATGAATCTTTGTTAGAGCGCCGTTGTATATTGTAAGCAAAGCTTGTTTGGTATTCAGGAAAATGATTCATCGTGTAGACATCCTGATATTTATCTTTAAATGACCTTTTCTATTGTTTTCCCATCACGAAAAATACAAACAAATAAAAAAAAAACTCTGGCATGTAAATTTTTACGAAGGGGTTCATGTAAAATATAATTTATTTAGTATTAAAAGATTGAGGTTTAGTTGATAGTCAAACAAAAAATGTGTTAACCAAATCATTCTGTTATTGACATTATGACCAAGTTTGCATTTCAACAACTCTCAAACTTTAGTTTTAAAAAAGGAACACTTACATGTGGTATATATTGTGTGATGTGAATAATAAAATTTAAGTAAACCGCCTCAATGCAGATCTAAAGCTTTTTCAATTTGTTTTATTTACAAATGTAACATTAAGATTTAAATATGTATGCAGTGAAAGATTTAGGTTAAGTTAATAGTCAAACAAAAAATGTGTTTACCAAATCGTTTTGGTATTGACATCATGACCAAGTTTGCATTTCAACAACTCTAAAACTTTAGTTTAAAAAAGGAACACTTACATGTTGTATTGTGTGATGTGAATAATGAAATTTAAATAAACCGCCACAATTGCAGATCTAAAGCGCTTTCAATTTGTTTCATTTACAAATGTAAATTTTGATTTAAATATGTATGCATACTTGTTTTTGTTTTTTTCTTTTTGAATTACAGATTGAACCTAGGTGAACAAGTGTGAAGTTCGCTAGAGTAATGCCTATGAGGCAATCATTGTGTGTCGACTTCTATGACGCAACATTCGCGTATGGGACGCTGATGCAACATGTGATAGTGGGATTGCTGATGATGACACATTTTGAATGTCAGGGAGTCTGATGCCGTAGCGATAATGGTGATGCTGTCTGACGTGTTTACCGAGAAAGAAAGGACTAACTGGCTTAAGGCATGGCTTGCAATAGACATAGTGAAGTCTGGTTTAGAGCATTTTGTGGACAGCGAGGCTTGGAATATCCACGCGCGCATATACAATTCAGTTCGGTCAAATCTTAAGACGTCAGCGGTCTGTACGAGTTGCCACGTCGCAAACTTGTTGAAATGTCCAACCCTAGGTATCTGTAACAAAAGAGGTAAAAAGGGAACGTGTAAATACATGCATGACTCTCCGGTCAAACAGACCCGCCCATGTCCAGTAGACATATGTGACAAAGTCCGTGATGAAATAATTGACGAACACAGATTTCGAACGCCATCATGGAAAAATACCTCGGCACAACAGTGGGAATCTAATGCTTGGGAAATTGCCAAGTGTTATTTACCACCGGATGGATATGACGAAAAATGTTCTGTTCAAGGAACAGATTTTAACGGAGTGGTCAGTTTTGTGCTGAACTCTAAGAGCTTTGACAACAAGTTTTCTTTCAAAATAGCACCGAAGAAACCCCAACCACCATGTCTTTTGACAAAGGTAAATAAAGTTTAAATCAATCTCATTTTAAGCCTTATGTTAAAGCTGATATATAGCAATATCTAAATGTGTGCGACTAGTTGGTGTCGAACGAATGAACAGTTTTCCACATATATACTGTCAAACCGTTGAGAATATCACCATGTCTACGTATTCGTAAATTCTAGTAAAAGCATAATTTAATGCGATACATTTATTATATAAAATCTTTGCTTAAATATGTTTCAATACCGGTATGGCTTAATTGAAGAATAATATTGGCCATTATTTTGTTTTTCAATATTTTTTTCATTTGGCGATGATGGTAAAGGCGCAGAATCTCTTTTGATACGGTTTGTACATCTGTATATCCGTAACATGCCTGATTCTCCCTTGTATTATAGTTTTGAATGATATATGTAGTTAATATGTAAATGATTTATGTGTTGTATCAGGCGCGAGCTAAATGCAAAGCTGTCCGTCATTCGCCACAATGTAAAATCACCGACTCGGACCTAAAGGAACTGTTTACTATACTGGCCGATCTACTGAGTGATGCTAAATGCCTTGTACATGATGGCAAAGCCCAAGATGCCGTGAAGAAACTTCACGAGGTACTAGAATACGGAAAATAAAAACCGTCAACTGTTTTCCTAGTAGATATTCTATTTGTATTTTATGTGTCTCGGATTGTAATTTACAATTGTTATTGCAAATACTTTTTTTACAAAGCTGTCCTTGTAAATCTGGTTTACTTCTGTTTATTTCAAAGATGTCGGCGCATAATTTAACAATGTTATAAAAAGTCAGTTTCAATGTTGCAGATCATACGTCGCATTTTGAAAGGATGTTACTAATTTACTTAAAAATCATTATGATCTTATGAACTCGAAATATTTGCAATCATGACGAAGCAATTGTTCGCTTTCCATTTTCAGCTGACTACAGTGGAGATGGTTAACCTTCTAGAAGCCGCAAATGAAACCCTGAAAAAAGGAAAAGAAATTGCGGATAGATCGTTGAATGAGATAAGTGCTTACATAGACAATTGTAAAAAGGACATCGAAGAACACACTGTTAAGTGTAAAGATGCCCTCGACGAACACTTGGACAAATGTAAGGATGATCTTGATGAACACAAAAGAAAGCCTATGGACGCTGAACATTTACAAACCTTCTATGAAAAGTCTTGTGAAGGTAAACCTTATTTAATTATATATGTTTACTTTGAACATTGTGTGAGGCCTGTAAATGTTGAAAAAATAACACATGTGTCAATATTATAAACAAATAATGATTATACATATTTTGACAACGTTTTAATTTGATTTCAGATCTCCTTATACGTTTAAAAGATCACTACAGCGAAACTCTCAGTCACGTTTCTCTGTCGGTGTTGGATCCGAGCCTTGACAAGCCACTACTTGAACTCTATGCAACACCAAAACTACACGTAGTAACCATCGAGAAAGATGGGAGACGCACGAAAAGTGAGCAAATGTTCACCTACAAAGATGTTTTCTGTAAAAGAGACAAATTTAATAGACGTATCTTTTTACAAGGGGAACCCGGTAGTGGAAAATCGACATTTGCTGCAAAGTTAGTGCTAGATTGGTCCTCGGTGGATGCATCTAGAGAAGGGGAACCTTTTTGTGACGTACACTTCTTACGGGGATTTAAATTCATGTTTTACCTAAAAATGAGAGATTCAGAAGATGAGATGGAAATAACAGAGATGATTAAAACTAACATTTTAAAGCTGATTTATTCTAAAGATGAACGAGAACAGGCATATGCACTTTTCCAGAAAATAATGAATACTGAAATGTGTCTTGTGGTGCAAGACGCCCTTGACGAGTGGGTCTCACCTTCTGGTAACCTTGTTTAACCTTCCATGGCAGGGTTTCACAGAGACAAGTGCACTGTTTTTACAACAACTCGACAATGGAAACTGGCCGATGAACGAATCAAGAATTCTCAAATTGATGTCCTGTTAGAACTTGATGGATTATGTGAACCTGATAAATTTTCTGAAAGTATAATACGATGCATAACCAACGAAAGCAAAAATCTAGAGGAAACACTTACACATTTCGATACATTTATTGCATATCGTAATCTGCATTCATTGTTATCTTCACCAATGTTACACACACTTATAATATGTACATGGGTGGAAGGACTTGCCGAGCGTTTAACTGGGACGGCATTGAGTGAATTGTACAGTACACTCCTTGAAAGTCTGTGTAAAAAGGCAAACAATACAGCTGGGTATTTTAACACATTAAACCTTTCGCCAGTACAATGCTTTGCCAGCACAAGTTTCATCCAACCAAATGTTAATATAATCAATGCAATTTCGGGAGCTGCGTTCGGTCTATTGTTTTCGTCTGGTGAAGAAATATTGCTCGTTTTTAGTGACGTTGAATTGTCGAATTATTTGACGGTAGCTGACAAGGACTTTGCGCTCAGGTCAGGACTCTTATCAAAGAGAAAGGGGAAATGCACCGAAAAGACATGGTCATTTATTCATAAAAGTTTACAAGAATTCTTAGCTGCGATTTATATTTCCGCAAATGTGAACATTATTGATGACACAATCTCTGAATATCTTGACAGACATGAAGCTGCCTATCTCGATATATCGCAGGTCTTCATATTCCTGTGCAGCTTAAACATAATGGCAGCACAAAAACTATCCCGTTTGATAGACATTAAGTCAACTTATCAAAAATCATACCTTTCCCAACATAGAGTTCAGCGTATTATACTGTCCGGTTATCAAGAGGCTAAAGCCAATAAGCAAACAGACATACATCTTCAGCTCAGTTATTTCGAGTTTGACGGGCGGAACATGATGGACTGGGAAGATCTATATTGCCTCTGGACGACAAATTCTTCGAACGTTTGGTCACTTACAGTCACTATTGATGATGCCCATGATGGTGAGATTGCTGCAATATGTGCACACAATCCAGCGCTTGATCAAAGTCCGGATGGTTGGCTTTTGTGTGGTCAGACAAGTTCCGTACCTGGAACGTCTGCTCGCGAGTCAAAGGAATCGGAAATCTCGTCTGCAGTTCGATTTAAAAAAGGACATAATCGTATGGAATTGCTTTTGAACTTGTGTCCCAATTTGGAGGTATTGCATCTTGATGGTCACATAACCATCTCACCAAATGCAACACGGTGCTTGGTGAGTTTAAAGGATGTACGCATATGGTGCAAATATGATGGATTGGATTTGTCATGCTTCACACATCTAGAAGCTTTAGCCATCAGTAAAGACGTGACTTTCACAGTGAGGCAAAATCGCCATCATAATAAACTAAAACGAATTGCGTTGCACGGTTTCGACTTTGCCAGTGAGAATGCATTAGACATTCAATCATGGTGTCTGCTGAACAATGCCCATTCCACGCTTTGTGAAAACGGTATGTCGGTATTGCCCTCCATAGAACGCATAACGTTATCAAATGTTACGTGGTCTTCAATCTGGCTTCATCGGCTGCTGGAAAAACTGCTGACACACGGGCAACACGTGCGATGCGATCTGGAAAGTTTAGACAATTATGGAATGCCAAGTACATTTACCTGTATAAATACGGGTTTGTACAATACATTAGAAGTTGAATGTTTTGAACTCAACAGTTTCAAACTATGGTCAGCTATGCGTCGACTTAATACGAAGAGTCTGAGCCTAAATCTCATTTTGGATCCGAGTCAAGGTTTAGAAAATCTTGAATCATTAACAGGATCACCGTTGGCGCTTACACAGTTGGAAACCCTGCGAATAAAGTTGAAAACTTACCACAACATCCCGATTCCAAAGTCGTTGAAGCATTTTATTTTCTATTGTGAATCATTGTCGCCATCAAACCTACGCTCTCTGCTGAACAAACTTTACGAGTTAAATCGACCGCTCGAATGTGAGCTTAAATTCGGTTACCGACGACCGCTGAAGGAAATGAAGCTGGAGGACTACAAACGTATCAAAGAGGAATTAGACGCACACGAAAATGTTAAAATTAAAGTATTTAAAATGTGTAATACGTCACAGAGATACTCTCAATATATCGCTTCCGTAGAAGCTGCGGAATCGTCATTTGATATTGCTGCTGCGGATGAGTACGAGTCTACTGATATTGACGAGCATTAAGCTGCTCCTGAAACTTGTGAATCTGACAGTGATAGCGATGGTGATACAGACGATGATTATGATGGCGGTGAGTACGATGATGAAAATGAGAAGAATGAACATGGCGGACAGTTTCTCACAAAACTTCAGTTCAAACAAAGCCAATACATTGATATGCGAATGCAGTTTCGTTGTCGACCAAACTCAGCCTCATATTGATGAGCCGCAGTGTCTTTATTGTACTGGGATGACAGAACGTAATATTTAGTGTATTTTTTTTTTAACTCCGTAGTTATTTTGTCTGATTTTATTTCATATAGTAATATGTAAATAATGTGTTATATGTAAACAATTAATGTACCTTTCGAAATATATAGAACGACACGTATACATACAATTAATGTTTTACATGTTAATTATTATTGAGAAGGTAGTGTATTGTTTTTGTTAATGTGTCATATTTTGGTTAAATAATAGATCAACTAAAAAACATCATGCTAAATGACAATTTTTAAAGACGTAGTCATAGATTCAAAAGAGCATGTATGCATTATATTCAAACAAGTAAAATAGCACTCTTCACTAATTAACTAGAAAGAAGTTACAAAATATGTTTTTGTATTGATAATCATCTATGGCAATGGACACCTAAAATAAAAAAGCGTTTGCAAAGCTTGTCATCATTACTTTAGCAAAAACCTGTATTACCTGTTTATTACCGACATAGGGTTTAACCTACCATCTAAATTTAAACGCCTTCGTGATGAAGTGGAAGCGTGTAAACTTTTGCTTCTGGAGGTCCCGTGTGCGAACCACATGGCAGGCACTTTCTTGTCTGTGTTTTCCGTTCTTATTATGACTATTTAAAACTATTCCAAATATTACAATTGTGTTATTAAAGTCATTGATTTACATGTTTCCAAAAATACGATAATCTGTAAACAAGTCCCTTAAATACGATCAACATTACGAAGATTTCGGTTTGATTATTTTTTCTTTCCACGAGGAGAATCTTACTAAACTTAAATACATTTCAATTCGTTTCTTCAGATGCTCTGTTAATGAGTATCCTGTGATGCTTTTTTTACTCTTTTTTCAAATCAACATAAACGGACGCGTCAGATATGCATGATTTGACTAAAATAATCTAAAGACCCCTCTGGTATGTTGTTGACGTTTCTGAAGCTGAACATGTTGTGGATTTTAACTTTAATATTGTGTGGTCGCAACGTCAGCCCGTGAGTAGAAAAGTGGCAGTTTCCAGTTTTATACAATGTCATATATTATTGTCCTTGACAAAAAGATGTGGGGCATACAATACCGATTCTCTTTTGCAAAGGTTAAGAATGTTCTTTCCCTCGCTGTTTAAATTATAAATACCCGTACAATATTTTATTTCGTGGGCATACGTCGCCTTATTACATTAACGATGACCGTAATCGCCATTTGTTTTCGAACGTAAAAAATGTAATATAAGTAGATGTTTAACGTAAACTGACACCCCGACACGCTTTTGAATACAGACGAATCCATTAGTCACTTAAGAGGACTTGCTTACGCATTAAAGTTGTCCTCACATATATTTATTAACGTCGCGTCAACAATGAAACAGTTAGATTGTGCCGTGTTGAATACAGTATAATTATGTTATTATGCGCATTTGAAAAGAAAAAAACTCACATGGAAAACTCTAGTATTGTGCTCAATGTCTTGGTGTTTGAACAAAAAAGATATTTGATTTTTTATGTCCGAAGTTAGTTTGCTAAGCTATGAATCATATTGTTTATGAGCTACAATAACGCGCAAGTAGATCTATAATATAAAAATGTACATGTATATTTCTTAAAACATTAAAAGATTATCAGTGTCATCGCTTTGAGTGTTTATTTCAATGATACTATGAAGTGGCAAACCATCTAAAAAGTGGCCACCTGACTTAAGTTGCCACTTTTACTGCTTACACTGTTCTTAATGCGTGAACAAAATTTTATAAAGAACATGTATAAATAACAATAGTGGGAAAAAATAACAACAAAAAAACAAATCACATTAAGTTCATTCAGCTGTGAACTTTTGAGAAGAATCCACCAATCAGTTAAAAACAAGTTGAAAGAAACATTTATCAAAGGAAATAGATTTTACCTACCGAACGTCGTGTGTGTGTTTTGGAGGACAGTTAACGCATGTGTGTACATGCAATAACCCGAATTTTCTTTATTGATAGCTATTTAAGTAACAAAATTTGTTTATTTTACCTTTCCGAAATTAATACATAACATTTTGCATATAATAATCGCGCTTTTTGTAGATTAAACGATGCAAACCAAGCATATGTTCAGTTCAATTCCAAATAAGAAATTGATTGGTTAGTTTATTCAGTATTATGGATGTAAAAATTAAAAAGCGGCCGTCTTAAATGTCGATGGCCCGTTTTGGACTGAAAACACATGGCGTTTATGTAACATTTTGAAACTTTGATTACTGTTTTGAAATAATGACTGCTTTATTCTTCTTGTCAAAGATGCAAAGATATAATATTTTTTTAATGACAAGGAACATAACTTTTTTTCATTGGTTTAAAAGTTAGGACATTTGGACCTCCATGGAATATTCGAATATCCTTATATTCGAATATGTAATTGTTAAAAAATGGTAAATTATGTTTTTAAATCGCATCAATGCCTAATATTTATTTATGATAGGCATTTAAACATTATTCCAACAAAAAATGTACATTATGTCAAGGCTGTCGTATAGCGCTGCTCTCCCCCTCTGCTTTTCCAAGTGCTTGGGACATTCAAGCTTGACTTGGTGCTCACTGTTACTGGAGCTAGCATCCAACTCAAGCTTGGCAGCATTAGGAGGCTTTACTGAATGGCATTGATAGAAGTTTCTCAGCACACACGAAAACTAAAAGAGATCTGAACTGGGGAAGTAAATGTATGCCTTTTATTTTGATTCAGATTGTGTTGTTTTTTTGTTAATAGACAAAAATTGTAAAGAATTGTAAAACCTCGTAGCCAAATATCAAAATAATGGCCATCTCTCTGAGTAAATACGACTGACATTCGTTATTTTTAAAATATTATTTGAATGGAAATTGAGATTTTTTAGAATTTTCTTCACGAATTACAAGTAAAACCAAACATATTTCATTAGACTACATAAATAAGCAAATGTGAATTGTTTGCCTTTTTACTAATAAGTCACAAGCTTGATATTGTTATTTCGCATTTATAGTTTTCATAAAGTTTAAATTTAGTATCGACTTTTCAACCACTCATGACAAAATGTAAAGAAGGTCAAGAGGCAATAAATAATGCAAACTTACAAAAAACAAGAGGACAAAGATGGCTCGAGATTTCTTACCCATGTTGTGTTACAATGTGAAAAGAAATAATACAATTATTTTGCTAATTAATTTTATATTAAGCATTTGAACCAAAGGGTGTGACCAGATTTGCTCCAAGTGACACAATTTCAACATACCTTTAAGAGGACCGCTATATGATGGTATAAGCCAAACATTAAACTTATGAAATTATTGTGTATATAAATTAAAAAGGTGACCTCTGGGTCGTGACAAGTTTTTACTCCAGAGGCATGATTTAACCTTACTTTGCTGAGGACCGCTACATGTCAATAAAAATAACCAAGTTATGGGCCTTGTGGTTTAATTACATTAACAACAAATGTGACCCCTGAAACAGTGCCAGTTTTCACCCCAGAGGCATGATTTCAACAGACTTTTTAGAGGACTACCAACTGATGAAAAATACCAAATAGCACATTTCTGGTTTGAAGAATGTTATAATGCAAATATTAACAAGAAACGTGGCAATGCCACACAATCAGGTTTTCAAAAAAATAAAAATATTAAACTAAATAAGTGTTCCATCGCAAGCATGGTCTGCATGTAAGCATAAAATTGCAGCCCAATACTTCCATCCAAACTCGAATTATTGGGTGGGCAGAAAACAGTTGTTATTGTTTTGTGTTTTTTTAAGTGACAGTGAACTTGACCTTTACCTTAATCCAACTGGTCCCAAATGCAATCCTAAGCCGGATCTGCATGTAAGCTACACACATACAAAATATCACAACAATACCTGCAGAAAACTTAAGCTTTGAAACAGTTGTTCTATTGTAGAAACAGTGACCTTGATCTATTACGTATTGGTCCCAGATGGAATCCCAAGATTGGTATGCGTGTTAACTACCTACACACAACATTTGAGTACAACATCTCTATTGAAATAAAAGTCATTGAGCAGAAACAGTACTATTTTAATAAAAGTGACCTTGACCTGTATCCACTGACAGGCTTTCCAGCAGGCCTTAACAAAAAACTAGGAGAAAACTAGGAGTGCTCTGAACAAAAAAACTAGGAGAAAACTAGGAAAAAACTAGAAGGGTTCATAAAAAACTAGGAGTAATATCATAACAAATCATACCTTTTTGTAGGTATAACCATTTTATTATACAAACAAATGCAGAAGCTGTCTGGCTGACTTTACTTTCTTGGGCTGAGTTAGTTATGTGTTTGGATTTCAAATCAAAGATACTGAGCTACAATTTCAAGTTCATAGCATGATTAAATGAGAACATAGCATGGGAAAGGCCAAGCTTGCTCTGAAAAGTGATGCCTTTGAAACAACTGGAATACCTGTTATAGACGAGTAAATGCAACATGCAGAGCTGCGTAACTGGACTGTATGAAACCTGATGGTGTTCAAGTCATTAATACCGGATACAGCTCCATTCTGGAAACGGTCAAGAGATGACGCAAAAGCTGTTCAACGGGATTGGGAAGAAAGTGTTCCTTTGCGCGAAGACAAAAGGGTAATGTCAATTATGCTCTTCCAGACTCGTGCTCCGCCGTATAACCATCACCCGGCAATTCACAACCTCAGTCCAGGCACAGAGAGCCTATATCCAGAGTGACCAAGAATTTTTGGAAGTTCGGCTAAGAAAGGTTCTACAGTATGCAAGCAACATATCGTTTATGTGCGAATTGATGGCAGAGCTTGACACAATGTTTTTATCTAGAATTAGATATGATGGTGATGCCTATTTTACATGGTTTAAATGGGGTGAAAATGCCAATCCACATGCTCATAGGCTGTATTTTAGTCGTGAATTCAGTCAGTACATTGACAGCTTGAAACAAAACATACAAAACTGCCTTCAGAGTGCCAAAGACGAATGTTTAAATACTTCTAGGATAACAACAATCCGCTTGTTCAAGACACTATCCGTACTAAGGTACTCGACTGTTGGGATCATGCTAGGAAAAAATACATTGAATATATTAAACCATTCTACACCAACTGGAATGCAGGTTTGTTAGCAGACAGGAAGAAGAAGAAGACATTTGATTTCGTGTATGAAAGGACATCAGCTATCTGCAGACTGAACATGGCAAGTGAAATAGACAATGCTCTCAAAACTGGTGATTTTTCAACATTGGACATAATATTTGTGACTGTTGTCAATGGAACATGTCGCAATTTAGGTCAGAACTAGTCAGCAAAACAACGTCTGTCTATGAACTGCAAATAAAACTAGGAAAACAAACCATTAATGCATACTTACAGCAAACCAAAATATATTTAAAACACTATGAATACATGTATACATATCCAGAGGTGACATTAAATTAACAAAAAAAAAAAAAAAATTGCTCATTTAAGAATTTTAAGACTCGTCACTGGAAAAAAAACTAGGAGAACTAGGAGCTTTTTGTTAAAACGAGGACAAAGTCGGAGACTTAAACTTATAAAAAAAAATAAGAAAAACTAGGAAAAACTAGGAACGCTGGAAAGCATGCACTGACCCCAAATTAACTCCCATGCCAGGTCCACATATGGGCAACCTACACACAAAATTACGGTGCAATACCTCCAAACTCAATTAATTCACCGGAATCAATGTTTCTATTTTTAGTTACACTGAACTTGACATTTACAGACAAATTCCAAATACCATCACAAGTAAGGTTTTAATTAAATATTTTGTTATCCTTGATTCGTCAAAATTGGTCAATGTCAACTTAAGTAATTGTCCGGAAACCACCTGTTTGGCGATTTTCAATTTTAAGTACAGATAACCTGTACCCAACTAGCCCCAAAAGCCACCCCAAGATAGGTCTCTATTGCAAGCTTGCTTTATCCATAGTTTCATCAAGATTGGTAAGTGAACACTATAGTTATTGACTAAATACTACCTGTTTGACGCCAACCAACACCCCTGCCGACCCGCCATACCCCTATAGAAAAACCAGGATTTTCAACTTTTTTGAAAACCTAGATAAAAATATCACACCTGGGGTGTGGTTAGTTTTCTCATCAAGACAATGCTACAACAAACTTCATTAATAACATGAATACAGTATTACATACACAATATTAAACTTCTTAACCTTGTGGTTTCAGGAGAGATGTGTTTAACTTTTAACATCTATTAAAGCTATGGTGACCATAATATGCAGTGGATTGGATTAATTTAAACTATTTTCACCCAAGCAACATTCCTCTTAAGCGTTATAAAATTTGGAAGTTTGGGAGAAAGTCATTGGAAGAAAAAAATATAGATACATTGACGAACCGAATACATATATCACGGTATCCCAATAGCTTACCATATACATAATGTACTTGGTTCAACCAAAAAGGCAAATAAAACAAAACATTAAACTACTCAACGTGACAGTTTAAATAGGATAATTACACTCAAATACCTACACTACATATTTTTCTTCTGTTTTTAAGTTGTTGTTTTTTTTTCCTTTTTTGGCAAAGCTTTGCTTCATTTTTTGTACTTTTTTTGGTGACGCATATGCTTCATTTTCACTTTAAATAATAAAACCATACTTATCCTCTCACCACACTCTACTCGACCAAGTGTCTGGACCTGGGTGTTTCTTGTTAATGTGAATCTTGGCTGAGGGAGCAGCCTCATTCTCAACAGTGGCAGTTTCCGAGCAACTTCACACCTCACAGAGGACTGTGGGTAACAGCTGGGGCCCCATCTAGCAGTCGGAAAAGGGAAAGGTATGATCTTCTGGACAGGGGTTGTCCAGGCATCCACAGCAGATTGAAGCGCATGCTGGCTTGGAATGACAACTGGCCTAGCAACTACACTGGACTGGATGCACCGTTTGGGAGCAAACCAAGTGACTTGCTGCTTAGTAACCACATTGGATTGCAACACAGGCTTTGATGCAGACCCAGTTTTGTCAAAGGACTTTGACCTGAAACATGCATTTTTTATATTTATAAAAAAATAAATAGTTTACGTATTGTGTATAAAAAGGAAACATATATGTCAGACAAAATAATGACTTACACCCTAGCAGTGTTTTTCCTCTGCATCAGAACCTACAATCATTATTTATTCACATAGATTTTACAATCAAATTAAGTGCTTTTTGTATCAATCGTTAAAGAGAACCATTAACTGGTCCATCTGCCTCTGCATGGCAGAACTCAAACTGAAAGGGGAGGCAATCACTGGCTATACAAGGCAGAAAATAATGTGCAATATTGTTGTACACATTGAATAGGTAGGTTATCATTGGATTTACATCACATTTACAAAGGAGGTAATCATGTATTACATATATATAGCACCTACCACACTGAAGGGACGGGGGCATAATTGGATTTTAATCACATAAACAAGGGAGATAATCATGATTACAACGCAGCAGACACACTTAAAGGGGTAGGAGGAATTATTTGATGTACATGTACATCACATATACCAGGTGGATCATCCTGAACAATATAGAAGCTCTCACACTGGAAGAGTATCATTTGATTAAAAACCATAAAGCCATAATAATATTTCAGATTCATTTAAACCTGAAACAAAATCATCATGCAGTGCCCTGTCCTATAGCATCAAATGGTAAGATATAAGACTTATGTACTTAGTCATGGATGTGGACATAAAATAATTTTTCACCTGTCCTTGTGTACTGAATAAACTAGAAAATCTAGTTGCCCGCATTCGAAATTCATTGGAAGTGTTAGCTTGACGCCGCAAAATTGTTATTTTTATGGCATTATTTTCACGGATGTCAAATAAAAATAGGTCAAGTAGCAATTTGTTGCACACACAAATCTGTCGGACGAATCATCCAAAATGCAAATATTACATTTCTCTTAGTGTACAGAGTTTAAATTAACCATCTGATTTCTGATTGGCTTAATTAAATATTACGCTACAATCTTAGCCAATCGAAAACATAAAGCATTTGAGTTGTTTTTCTCCATATTGAAGAGGATTTGCTTTGTTTTCAAAGATGACGTTGTCTGCTCACTCTGGATCAGCAGACGATTTATTTCATATATCAATCAATCCATGCTATAGTCTGGGTTCCTTCCCCTTTCACTACGTATCGCAGTAAAAGAGGCAGTGGACCAGACTATCCATTCTACACATTGATAGTGACGTCACTGCGTTATTGTCAGTAAGACCGATGTGGACACAATGTCAATCAATCTTTCGGAGCCATCCGGAGATAGTCGATGTAACACGAATTGTTGTCTGCTTTATGAAAATATGATGAACGCCAATTTACAGCTATCTTTATGCGAAAAAACCTACATTGACTGATCAGTTTGCCGCCCTATTTATACTATTGGTGGCATTTAGAAAAATCTTTGAGAGAAATTAAAAAGTTGCTTGGTCACAAATTTGATGAAAATGAAACAAGATTTTCTAAAATAATTAGTTAAAATTAAAGCTAAATGAGTTTGCTTGCAAAAAGATTGTACTAGAGTGTGTGCTGATTGTATGTGTCCTCAAAACGGTTACATTTTTTGTTGAAAAAACATTCATTTTAATTGTATTAGTTTGTGTCTAAAAAAAAGAAGTAAATGTCCCTAGGTTTTCATAAACTGTGAGACATTTATCCCACCTTTTATGATACCTTGCATAACTGCAGTGCATTTATTACGGTTGATTAACCTAAATGTTCTAATAATTGTCTTGCCCATGTAAGGCAAGTAGGGCAAAGAAATTATATACCACTCTCACTTAGTTTGTAGGAAAGAATATCTCATGCAAAATTATAGACCCACAAAGGATTGTACCGCTCTGTTGTGATACCGCATTGTTTCATTGTTTTAATTTATGGACTGATTTGGACATGGAACCAATGAAAGGTCTGAATAAAAATGAAAAGGATTTTTTTGCAAGCAAAATTCCTCACAGTCAAACAAAAAGCATAGCTTATTGGAGAAAATGAGAGTTCTGATGGTAACATGCATACATTAATTAACCTTAAACACTACTTACTAGCATCCCGAAACCTCTGGCAGTTCATCTAAGACATGGTTCTGCACCTGTGGAGGTTTCTCTTGACAGCTGACCCTTGGTCTGAGAAAGACCACTGGAGTGGTCAGTCGGTCAGCTGTAGCCATGGCAACAGACTTGGGCTTCTTGTAGAGGCTCAGAGTGACATGTCCAAGACCTGAAAATTATAACACATTAATGAAGTTTCACAAGCAAAATTTGCAATGATCAGATAGCCTGGCATGTAATGCAATTATTGAGTGTTTATTGACTTTGTTTTTGGATGAGAAAATCTAAGTATTCAATCTTTTGTATTTTAAAAGTGGATCAACAAGGAGAGTTCAGAGGAAAGTCAAGTTAGTTCTAATGGTTGAAGTGAATCAAACACTGCCAGGATGGCTTTGCAAATATGCCAAACTTACTGCTGGCTATATTTGTATGAAGTGGGCCTTACACCATTTCAGTCCGATTACATAATGAAAGTTTGATATCAACAGCTACCTTTGTCACTGTTTCCCCTAAGTTTTGGGGTCACAGAAACAAAGTCCTCAGGTTTCTCTGAAGCCCAGGACTCAAGCTGTCTTTCCATATCATCACTCAAGCTAAGAAGGGCACAAAGGGAGACAGAGGATACAGATAGTTAAGACAAGAATGTTATAGACATGTTAAGAGCAGATAACGCAAGGTGTATAGAGAAGACAGTGTACATGTCATATTACTATGGCATTGAAAATAGCTATCAAAAAGTATCAAACAGTCAAATAACATAAGAGAGTTTAAAGCCACAAGAATGTATTCTGCAAGTGGACCGTGTTCTGTTTATTTTAAAAAGGCAAAAAGATTGTAGAGAGTGAATCAGTTATTTGACTAATTTATGAAATTTTCAATATAAAAACAGAAACTTACAAAGTTCCCCACAGCTCTGGTGTGTCTTTGGGCTCGTGGATGGTGTAGCCACACTGCAGTACCTACACTAAACTAGGGATGATTCACTTCTAGTGATAGACAGGACCATGCTACTACCAGAGGAATTCTGACTCAGAGATGTGTCACTTTCAGACTCAGAGCTGCTTGTTAGGGAAAATCCACTGCCAGAGGTGGTGGCCAGGGAAGTATCGCTTTCACTGCTGTACTCATCCAGCACAATGACCTCTCCCCTGAATCTCTTAACATGAGGAAATGGGTCCCTCTACCTAGAGACGTGAGATCTCTCTCTACAAGACTTACTTGACCTTTCACCTGTCTGTCGGCTGAATTCGTGCTCTTGCTACAGACCTGTGTCTCTCCATAAGAATGGCTCTATCTACAAGCCTATTCCTGTAAGTGGAATAGCAAGGCCATGGTCTGAGCTCAGAAATTACAGGTTTAAGATCAGCCTTGTACTGGTCAGAGCCGGACCTCAGACTGGGTATGACCCACTTATAGGAGTTAGGTCTGTAGCTGAGGGGGCAGTCCAGTTTTGGACTGGTCTCTGACAGTCTGACTTGGCCTGTATGGGTAACTGAAACAAGAACTATTGAAATAAGTCAACAATAGCAGGTAACCTATTTTTTTTATAACTACTCTAACTAATAAACATATGAAAATGTACAACATTCACAAACAAGTTTTTCTATACCAAATTTAAGACATGTTTAAACAATAAAAAATATTGTATAATCCATTATACTTTTTTCAGTTATTGGTCCCCTTACAATATTAACAATAATAATAATAATAATAAAATAATAATAATAATAATAATAATAATAATAATAATAATAATAATAATAAAATAAAAATAAAAAAAATAATAATGAATTCTTTATTTTCAGAGGGAAACATATAAAGACGCACTCGATTTGTGTGCATTCGTTATCGTAACACAACATTTCGTTTCTTACATCGGCGAAAACTGGTGATACGACTACGAGGATACTTAATTTACCATAGAAAGAATAAATATAATCGACTGTGTTTTTCAGGCGTTAATATTTTATTTATAAATTAAGTATCCTCGTAGTCGTATCACTAGTTTTCGCCGATGTTTCTTTAAGTGAGGTTATTGTAAGTATATTTTTTTCCGATGAGCCACTTTCTATTTATATTTCTGTTAATATAAAGGCATTCGCTTCTGCGGTGTTCGTGCTTTCATAGTTTTTTTTTTGGTTACCAAATAATTAAAAGTTGTCAATAATTGGAAGGCCATACACGTTTCTAGCGAGTCATTAATAAGCCTTATCCTTGATTTGCGTACTTGTATTTAAACGCATTTATAGGACCTGGTTTCAAATCTATTTGGGATCAAAATAGCAACATACCCCACATAGAATGAATTGTGATAGATCTAAATTAAGCGACACATTGTTTTAAAAACAGTTGTTTCCAGCGTTTGAATTTCAACCGAGGCAACTGCCAGTTGTAGCTAACAGCTCATCGTATATTGTTTAACAAACGTTACAACGGCATGGTTAAAATATCACAATAATATTCCGCACAATATGCACTAAAATTTCATATGTAAGATATACACGTACAAGACAAACTTTTAATAAGACATGTTCAGAGTTCGGTGTACTTTAAAAATTATTTTAGTTCATTTCCTTAGTGTCATATGAAACAGTGCAATAAATGATGGTACCGAGTGTTGTCACCAAATTCAAATCATCAAAACCAGACCTATATATGCCCATGACCTCAAATACGGAACACAGTCCTGAAAGTCACACACGCGGTGGTCTGACAATCAGGTCCCGGTTACGAAATAGCCGGAATGGGGTCACACGTGGAATGCCGCATGGTTTGATGGGACTATATAAGCAGTGGAGACCTTACAGGGGCTACTAGATGTTTTCAACTCGAAGATCATGCAGGTTATTGCCATCATCGCTTCTCTGGTAGCTTGTGTTGCTGCGGCGCCCTCGTTAGGTGAGTTATTTTTGTGCATTGTTGACTTATGTATACAAAATATAGCACTTCTTTTTGTGTATGTCGACCATCAATTCATATAAATTAATTCTTTGTGAGAATGGACTTTCACCAAATTTGGAATATGCATATGATTGTATATAAAATATGCTTCCGTGTGTATCTAATAATGATTGTTATATGGGGAGTAGGTTTGATAGGACTTGATAGTTATCTTCTTGCTTGTGTCCAGTGGTTTATATAGGACTACCTTGGTTAATCGCCTGATTGAACCATTGCAGGCCCGTGTCTGTTCGACGGACGGGTTTACTCGGCAGGGGATACGATCACCATCGCTAAATGCCTGGCCACCATGAAGTGTCTAGGGGACAATAACTACGGGGAACTTACCTCCCTTGGGTAAAACAAAATAGTATTAGTATATTGTGGCCGGCGTCAAGTGGCTACGGTCCAAACAATTGATTGACTGCTGTTATAATTAAACATATCGTTTTTATCTTGTTCATTTTATGCGTGTGTGTTATGTTATATAGATATTGATTTATATGTATACTTCACTTGTTAATGCATGTGTCAAGTCATGGCATGGCTTTAGTGTAATAGTCAAGCGTCTCAGGCAAATGTCCATATTTTAGCAAAGTTATATTAGTATGTACGTCTGGACGATATATTTTTACCTTCTTTTTTGTGAGTCACCAAACACTTCATAGTAGCCTTTATCTCAGAAGAATGGGTGTTTTTTTTTCGGCGCAGACGGCATTTCGGTGTCAATTAATAGTTTATGTTTAAGAAACAAGTTTCTCAACGAAGAGAGCAATTTGGCAAAAGTTACGTTTTACATAAAAGTTTAGGAGGCGCGCGCGCCCTTTTCCAACCCCCTCCTCCCGCTCTTAATCATACTGAAGCCTGCTTAATTAACTGTATAGAAATTGTATAAATGTGTGTGTCACATTGACGAATATTCAGAAAATGTAAAATAGTAAGATAACAGAAGTATCATGAAGTTGCGTTTGTAAACCGTGAAGTTAAGGCCATACAGGTAATTTGAATGTGACTAAATAATAACTAATAATATCAGGTGCTATGTTATGTATTTCAGCGGTGTTTGCCCGGAGAAAAGGGAAGCCGACGGACAAAGTAAGTATAGTCTGTCTCTGTGGCTTGGTCTGATAAATCAAATATGCACTTATTCAATGTCCATTAACCTTTTTAGTTTGCACTTAACTATGGGTAGACAGCTCGTGAGAAGAATATACAATGATAAAGATTTTTTGGAAACCACACTTCGTATTTTATTGCTTGCTTGATGCTGATTTCTAGTAATGTAAGCAGTAACAAGAGATTTGTTTGTCAGAAACACAATGCCCCCTACTGCGCCACTTTGAAATAAATTGTCTATTTATCATTTGGCATGTATAGAAATTATCTCCCTTTAAAGCTTATTACTTTCCTTGGATTGTGTTTTTTACCTTTGACCTTGAAGGATGACCTTGACCTTTCACCAATCAAAATGTGCAGATCCATGAAATACACATGCATGCCAAATATCAAGTTGCTATCTTCAATATTGCAAAAGTTATGACCAAACTTTAACGAAGGTTAAAGTTTTGGGACAGAATGACAGACAGTCAGGCCAAAAACAATATACCCCCTCTTCTTCGAAGAAGGGGGCATACAAATGTCACTCGTATCCTGACGCGAGGTATTTGCCCCTGTCACAGCCGGGTGCCTTTTCGACGGTCGGGTGTACGGCAAGGGGGACACAATCCTGATCCAGCCATGTCTGGCCTCTATGATCTGTGAGGGTTACAACTCTTACAGCTTCCCGCGGGCTCTCGGGTATGTGCATGATTCTTAATTTTGGCATTGCACGTTCGCGTAGTAGTAGTAGTTCTAGTAGTAGCAGTAATGAATCTATGAAATATAATTTGCTTTTGAGTATATCTTACAAGCAATTATTACTGATCGACTATCATTTCGTCATTGCATTCACCGACAATTTTATACATAGTAGTTTTAATACTAAAATAATCTGTTGAACTTGTTCAGGCGACGTGGAGCGGAGACCAGATCTCCTATTTGTTTCGACGATTATCATTATGGACATGCATTATAACATTTAATGGTAAATAGCAAAACTATGAATTTTAAGCATGCTATAAATATTTTTGCTATATTCCAGAGGCGTCTGCCCGTCCAAAAAGCGACAGCTGTCTGGTCAGGGTGCGTCGATAAATATTTACTTTCTTTGTTAAAAGTCCTTAATATCAACGGCTATAATTAACCTTGCATTAAGTATTTTGGTGGATTGCATTCTTCATTTTGTGTACATTCAGATTGGGTATAAAACAAAAGCAGGCATATTCATAGCAACTTGATTACAATGTTCTTGTGGGGCCTTTATAGGTGGAATACAAGAGAAATTGCCCTTTTTTAAGATGTAATAGCCAAATGTCTATCAATATACTGTATATTGATAGATCTTTGGTAATAGCGCACATAATAAAACAAAACGAAACATTGATTTTTTTTTTTAAACTTGAAAAACATTCACAAAGCTTAAACAACGCCAGGACTGATTACAAAGTATAATCATTCCAAATGTGGACTTTCAGTCGGATGTCTTTTCGACGGTCGCGTTTACAAAGCGGGCGAGAAAGTGATCATTGCCAACTGCCTGGGAGAGATGACGTGTCTGGGGAGGAACAACTACTCAGACATTGTCTCGTACGGGTACGTTATATGATGACGATGACTAGTAATACTCGTTCTAACACACAGGTATTGGAAGATCAGGGAAAAAAAATTGTAACCACTTCATGTTCAGAATTGCCCAATCGCTTCTTTTAAATCGTTCGGAAAATTTCATTTCCAAGAACATCCGTAAAGTATGTGACGAAGGACCATTTATAAATTAGCCTCGCTCTAGGAAAACGGGGCGTAATGCATGTGCGTCAGGTGTCGTCCCAGATTAGCCTGTGCAGTTCGCATAGGCGAATCAGGGACGACACTTTCCGCTCCTATGGTATTTTTCGTTTAAAAGAAGTCTCTTCTTAGTGAAAATCAAGTTAAGCGGAAAGTGTCGTTCCGTATTAGCCTTTGCGGACTGCACAGGCTAATCTGGTACGACATTTTACGCACATGCATTTAGCTACGTTTTCCAAGACCGAGACGCAAACACAATACGATTACAGACGGAAAATGTATTTTGGGCGAAATGAGCTGAAAGGAGGATGAATTGCTCCGCTGTAGGCAAACATGCATATCATCTTAAACGTCCTGTATATTTCAATAAAAACTTGGCTCAGTAGTAGTTTCATTTTTTTTTTAAAGATATTTAATTTATATTCGACACGTCGACGTTAATTTAAACATTTAAAATCATAAGGAAAATTCTGTTCTCCGCAGGGGCGTGTGTCCCGACAAGGAAACCCGGGCTGTTGATGGACAAAGTAAGTAACGTTTACAGTAAATACAACTTCATCGTTAAATTATGATTGTGTTTAAAATAATGTTTTACTTGAACATCGCATCCAGGAGTACAATCGGAGGAAAACACAATCACGATTACAAATGTCATGAAAAAAAAAATAACTGCAAGAAACTATTACAAAATATTTGAAGTGAAAGTTTTCGGTAAAAACTTGTAGTGTTATTTTTTAATGCTTAGCATAATACACCTTTCAATACTTTGTGTGCCTCTGTTCAGCCGGCTGTCTGTTTGACGGCAGCGTGTACGCAAGCGGGGACACGATCTACGTCGGCCACTGCCTCGCCAAGTTCACCTGCCTGGGCCACAACAGGATCTCGGAACCAATCAGTCTCTAGTAAGTGCACCACGAGCTGTTGCTTAAAGCTTAAATATTGGGATATGCTCGCGCAATTAATTGGTCAAAGACGATACTCACTGCACGACGCGATTGAACGCATGCACCGCGGTTTTCGTCTATTCGTAGGCTTGTCAGCAAAAAATGTTTGAGCTTTATTAAGTTCACTAGCGGGTATTTTTTAGAGGCTCAAGTGCCTATAACCAGTTAATATCCTGCTAAAAACCATGCTCGCTTCAATCCTTGGAACACATGTCCCGCGATTTTAAAGTATTAAACAAATATCCTAAGATGTAAAAAAAGCCTACGTGTTGAACTAAATACCTATTAATAATTTTAGTTAATAGCGCCCCGTGTCACAAGCGATTTACGCAATTCTTTAAGTTATGTACAATATTTCGAATGTATTGTAGAATCTGGACTTAAATTGAAATCTGTAAAAAGCAATCTAGAATTCATCAAATATATTCCACGACACAATTAATGTTGAGCAAATTAATAAAATGTGTAATTATTCGTAAATAGCTTAGTGAAACGGGAACTATACCTAGATCTCAGGTTAAACGCGTTTCCTACGATTTACAAATATTTAAGCATGACCTAAGATTTGTAGTTATTTGATCTGCAAAAAACCCACCTATGCCACACCAAATCTGGTGCAGAATGGCCAGACTGAAGACAAATATTCGTTTGTTGATAAAAAATATCATCAGAATCAAATAAACCATTCCAAAACAGTTGAAGTGAAGAACGAATTACAACGTACATGTTCCTCACATTTTCTCATTTCAGTGGCCAATGCTAAAAGTGGACCACCAGATTCAACGCTCACATCGTGTTTATACATATTTATTTAGCTTACCATATTTATATGTTACACTACCGTTCAAAATAAATACATAACAAAATGTACATTGTAATATATATAAACAAAATTAACAACAGAATGTTCGCATTGACATAAACTGTGGAGGCATATCATACAGCAACAGTCAGATAAAAGTTATCTGGCCACTACAACCAACAATCAAGGAACACTGTATAACAAGAACGTTTACCGTTATATTGATCCAGCACCTGGAAAAATGACAGAGCCACGCTCCGGGAAAACAGAGTTCGCACAGGCTAATAAGGGACGACACATTCAGCTTTAATGCAATTTTTTCTATAAAGGTAGTCTCTTCTTAACGAAAATCAAGTCTAGGTGTAAAGTGTCGGCTCTGTGGCTAATCTGGGACGACACTTTACGCACATGCGTTAAGCCCTGTTTTCCCGGAGTGAGGCTCAAATCAATCCAACCCTTACGCAATACAACACACTGGGTGTTGGAAGTTGAAGCAAACCTTTTTCTTATCAAGGTAACAGTTTTGCCATACCCCAATTCCAATTAAACATAATGCACCGCTTGACATTATATTTTGAAGAAAATATGTTGAATGGATCGATTTCATTCGCATACTTCATGATTATATTTTTAATATTCAACATAAGGTTTACTCAAAAAACGTGAAGTTCGATGCATGGCAGGGACTAGATGTTGGGGATCTTGGCTCGTATTGCATTGACCTGAAATATATGGAACAAAACATTGCAAAAACACACTAAGAACGTGTTTAAGAATCACTTAAATGTTCTTTGAACAGTGACTCACCAAACACAGTAAGGCAACTTCTACAACAGCTAGCATCTCGAATATTGCTCTGTGCTCAGTAGAAAATAGTCTAACTTAAAACTGACACTCATAATGCCAGGGAATGCCTTGAGGCATATAAGTTATTTTGATTAACAACTGAAATTACTAAAGTTGAGAAACTTAACATGCCACAATGAATTATATCATATTAAATTACTGAAATGTGTTGAAATACCTTCTATATCACAGTCTGCCTCAATAAACATACATTTAACACAAACTTTTATTCTTACTAATACTTGACATCAAAGCATGTTTTTTTCTAAAAAATAATTCACAACTATGGTCCAGATTCCAAAAAATCATGACATCCATTAAGAACCTTGGTGATGACGAAAGTAACGTTGATAAACAAATCTTAGTATAGCTGGTTTATTTCGGATTTTACTTAAATTTCACTTAAATTTGTATTTGAGCTTTGAGAATATGGACTGTAAAGCTGTTTTTAACTAGCCTATTCATGCCTAAACTCACCATGCTCTCGATAGGAAAATAAAAAAGCAATCTTACAATCATAACATTGAATTTTTTTAAGAATTCTTATTTTTATATTAAAAACAGGATTTAAGTAAACCCTCTCCCGCTCAAAAGGAAAGTGAAAAAGACTATATGCAACCAGCATAAAACCAGAACAGCCTGAGAGTTGCTCGCAGTCTTTTCAGGTTTTATGCTGTTTGCTGCTTATCAGTGTCCTAAGGTTGGCAATGAAGCCCTTAAAACTTGAATCTTTTTAGAAAAGTCTTTAATTAAATTTGATTTTTTTAAGGAATTACAAACGCCTGGAAATGTGTATCCAAGCAGGAAAGGTATTATTTTTTAATTGAAAAGAAATTGGCTCAAAAATCCTTTTTCCACATATCTGTGCCCGTGCACAACTCACCTCCTTGTCTGCCAGTTTCTTCTTGGTGAGCATGAGCTGTGCCTTCTGCATGTCTCCCTGCTTGGCATACTGCCTGGCCTCCTCCTCATAGCTGGAGATCTCAGCATCTACCAGCTTCACATAGTCTGCCAAGAGAGACAACTGTGCTAAATGCATGTGCGTAAACTGCCATCTCTGATTAGCCTGTGCAGCCGCACAGGCTTTTCAGGGACGATACTTTCCGCTTTGATGGTATTTTTCATCTACAGGAGTCTCTTTCAAACGAAAATCCAGTTAAGGCGTAAAGTTTTGTCCCTGATTAGCCTGTGGGGCTGCACAGGCTCATCTGGGATGACACTTTACACACATGCATTAAGCCCAGTTTTGCCAGTATGAGGCTCATATATATAAGATAAGAAATGTGTCACAGACACTGTTTCCCCACCATAAATGATTGGAAATATACAAATTCAGTAAATACTCTACAGTGGACTAACTGACAAATGGCCATAATTAAGCCAAAACTGATTCCCTACCTGTAATGTTGTTAAAGAAAGTACAGCATCTCCATAACTTTGAGTCATCGCAGAATCCAGATTATTCAGACAAACACAGAAGGAAAGATAGACACACAGACATGCAAAACTGAAATAACGCAGGATCAAAATTGTTAGTGTTCACTTGATTCATATTTTTGGATGTACAGACAGATGGAGGGACAGAAAGACCTGAAAAAAAAAGAAAAATCGTGGGCATATTCCCTTTCCCATATGGCCCTTTATCCACATATTGAATTTCATCAACCCCGATAAGTACTCTTTGAGTTATTGCAGAATCAAGATTATTGGGATGGAAAAACGGATGGACAGCCAGACATACACTAAAATGAAACATGTATATTCCCAATAAGACCCTCTATCCACAAACCAAGCCTCATCAACATAGCTTATGTACTTTTTGAGCTATTGCAGGATCCAGATTTGAGTTTCAAATTATTTCTGTAACCATATCAACCACAATTTTTGTCTGACATAAAACTGTACTAATGTGCATATTCCTATAAGGCCCTCTATCCACATATAAAGTTTCATGAAACTATCAGGAGTCCTTTTTGAGTTATCATATCAGATTCTGTCCTAAACACAGAAATGTGGGGGAACTGGGGGTTAACCTATAGTCAACTCTAGTTACACCGGTAGTCCACTAAAAACAGGCCATAATTATGCAAAAATTTGTTTCAGCCAAAATTCCTTTATTTGCTATCATCTAAGATTATTAAAATGCGTTAAAGTCCAATTTTGTAAGTACCAATAACTACATGTATGTTTTTTCTTCTGATATAAGATCCTGCAAATGCTCTAAGGTCATGAATCCTACTATTTCTGGTCCATCTCATTGATTACACCACTGTTTGACCTTAGACAATCATGAAGCCTGACTATTGCAAGACTGTACTACCTTTCCACGCGGGCACTCCGCCCTCCTTCAGCTTGGCAGCCTGCATGTCCAACTTTTGCTGCAGCAGCTTGCTCTTCCCTGTGAGGGCGGCCAGCTGGGTGGCCGAGAGACTCTCTCTTAGGCTGGCCATCTGCAGTAAAATATGAATATAGTATGTAAATAAGGAAAAGACTGAGAGCGAAATATAAGCGTGCGTCATCCTGCTCCTTTTTTATTCTGCCCAGCTGCCCCTCTAGAGAGGTCATCTCAAAACACATTAAAAAACTGGTGAAATTTAATACATTTTTGCAATTATTTAATACCAAATGAAAAGAAAATTCTAAAAAAACTCATAACATGCGTTAGTCTATACAATTCTTTGATTTTCTCAAATTATTACCTTAAGTAACCAGTCTGGTCTGTGTTTTTTCACCGTGCCCCTTTTAAGAAGCACCCTTAACCTTATGTTGTCCTAGATCTTTCCTAAATTCAATATCATAGGCAGTTGTTGGCTATAGTAAAGATTGCACCCTGTGGAAAAAAATGTCGACTGAGGCCTCACTTGAAAAGAAAGTCAATTGAGGCAATTGTCCACGGTTGACATCACTCTGAAGGGTGCAATATTGACGATACCTCAAAATTGCATATGCTATTTATACACTGTAATTGTTAATAAATTCTGCATTAAATAGTCATAGACAATCCTTTATTTATAACAATGGTATCCCACTATGTTTTGACAGCCAAAGAATGATTACTTTTTCTTCAATTACCTGTTTATCAAGTTGCTGTTTTTCATACTTTAGAACCTCCATACAGGTTGTGCCCTCAGAACTGAAATGGAAAGCAAAGACATTTTGTAACAAAAATCAATCGCTTGTTTTCTCAATATTTCATACTTCATCTTCATTCTTGTATCTCATCATATCAATGACCAGTAAATCTTTAGAACAACACACTCATGAACTACAACAAAACAACAAAAAACATGTATATTATTGTCAAAGACGGGAATATAATTATTACCATATACATGCACCTCTAAGTTAACTCAAACTAGTGTCTAAACATTAGCACTGATTCAGAAATAATTTATTACAACAAACATGTTAACTATTATTTTCATCACCTTATAATGTGACAGTTACAGTATATTTGAATTTGGGGGTAACATCATAGTTTTATCCCCTTATTTCCTGTACTTAATTCCATTTTTATCACTGATCAGTCACTTATCTTTACCACTTTAATTTCTATAGACTTTAATCTCAATCTCATCTGCAGCTACAAACATAGGTATTCAATAATTACTGAAGATTGGCTCTTATAAGTACCATATAATTTTATCTCAACATTATCGCAGATGTTTGTATATTCTGCTATCTCGTCATTACAAAAGATATAATTCTACATCATCATTACCAATGACTGAGGGCTCTCCATTAACAGAGACTGGTTTTTTCATCATTACCACAGAGCGATGACTCACCATTAACACAGACTGGTTATTTTATAATTACCACTGACTGATGACTCGCCATTAAATCAAACTGGTAGTTCATCATTACCACAGAGTGATGACTCACCATTAATACAGACTGGTATTTCATCATTACCACAGAGCGATGACTCACCATTAACAGAGACTGTTATTTCATTATTACCACAGAGCGATGACTCACCATTAACAGAGACTGGTATTTCATCATTCCCACAGAGCAATGACTCACCATTAACACAGACTGGTATTTCATCATTACCACAGAGCCATGACTCACCATTAACACAGACTGGTATTTCATCATTACCACAGAGCCATGACTCGCCATTAACAGAGACTGGTATTTCATCATTACCACAGAGCGATGACTCACCATTAACAGAGACTGGTATTTCATCATTACCACAGAGTGATGCCTCACCATTAACACAGACTGGTATGTCATCTTTTCCACAGAGTGACTGGCTAAATATTCACACATACTGGTTATTTCATCATAGCGCCTGAGTGACTGGCTCAATATTAACACAGGCTGGTTTTTCATCCTAACCACAGAGTTATTGGCAAAACATTAACACAGGCTGGTTATTGTGTCATTACCACAGAGTGATCGGCTCACCATTAATACAGACTGGTTATTTCATCATTACAACACACTGGTATGTCATAATTATTTAAGATTTATGACTCACACAAACACACTTTTTCACCTTGAAATAAATGTTTTCTTGGTAAAATATATCATTAAATAGAATATTTTTTTTTAATACAGAGTAAGAATTCAGGAAAGAATGAAGAAACATGAACAAATAATCATCAAATGACTAGGTTTATTACAATGCCCAAAAACACACACAAGGCAAGTTATAATAGCAGTTTAGGTATAAATAAATAAATTATACTTACAAAAACTATAGGACGGAATAAGTACATGTACATGTATACATAAAAACTACATAAGAGGACCAAAGGCCATAAGCCGCTCACATCAGACCCCAAGAAACTGAACTGTTATGAGCTGGTTGTGTTCACAAGGTTTCACAATAGACTTATAAGGAAAGCTGCGTTTTTGAACAGACCACAATCATTTTCGCACTCAGCCCAGATATAAAGACAACCAAACTTTTTAATATTCTCAGTTTATTCACAGTTTCACAATGAGTGTGTCAAAAATGTAACTTCTTGAGTTTTCAGATGGTTTAACAATACCAGATAAAGAAAACTTCCCCTCCCCGCAAACTTATGTTTAAACCAAGTTTCATCAAGCAAACTTTTTCTTTAATTTGATCTAGTGAACTAATTTCTGACCAAAAATAACCCAGTTTCATATTCATCACTGAAACAAATGTTCTCATCAAGTTTCATTAACACTAGGCAATAAATGTTGCCTCTAGAGTGTTCACAACCTTTATCTTTAATTTGAGCTTAAGACCTAGATTTTGATCTCATGTGACCCTTTTTCAAACTTGAGATATAATTAGGACAAATGTATTGACCAATTTTCATTGGGTAATAAATGTGGCTTGTAGTGTTCACATAAATTTTCTTAAATTTGACCTAGTTGCCTAGCTTTCAATCCCATGTGACCAAGTTTCAAACTCGGCAGAGATATTATTGAGACCTAATGTTCTGACCAAGTTTCATGAAGTCTGGGCATTAAATGTGGCCTTTACAAGCTTTTCCTTTAATTTCACCAAGTGAGCCTAGTTTTTTACCCAATGTAACCCAGTTTTGAACATGGCCCAGATACATTTGGGACAAATATTCTGACCAAGTTTAATGAAGGTTGGGCAATAAATACGGCTTTTAGAGTGTGCACAAGTCAAATGTTGATGATGTTTGGGGGACTACTCACCACCAATGACGGACACAAGGCAATTACAAAAGCTCACCATGAGCATTTTGTGCTTTGTTGAGCTAAAAAAGGTATACTAAGATCAGTTTGAATAAATATATCTTAAAGGTAAACATCAACAAAAACAATATCACAGCTGAGATTTATAAAGTCACAAAAAAATGACTTGATTGTATTATAAAACATCAAAAGTTAAGTCACACATAAATACTTCTTCATACATAAAATGTCAAAATCTTACTTAAGCAATGTATATTTTTCATTAACAACAGGCACATAAATAATATTATCAATATTATACTAAATCAAAAGATGTGTTTGTCAGAAACACAATGCACCCTATTGTGGCGCTTTGAAATAAAATTTTAATATATCATTTGGCAGGTTTAGATATTATCTCCCTTTTAAAGCTTATTACTTCCCTTGGATTGTATTTTTTTTCCTTTGACCTTGAAGAATGACCTTGATCTTTCACCACTCAAAATGTGCAGCTCCATGAGATACACATGCATGCCAAATATCAAGTTGCTATCTTGAATATTGCAAAAGTTATGGCCAACATTAAAGTTTTCGGACGGATGGACGGACAGACAGTTCAACTGCTATATGCCACCCTACCGGGGGCATAAAAATAAATTGTACAGCAGCACTGATTATGGGTTTTGATTCTAAAGGCGGACTCACAGCATTGCCAATCTGTAGAGCAATAGATTGTGACATACAATGTGACATACATGGATGTTAAAGTTGAAACCATAAAGGCACTACAAATATCACATTTTCTTAAGCTTAGTATAATAATTTCAGATAATAAACTTTTAAACTAATTGATTGAATCTATTTGCTAAAATGAATGATTCTTAATAGTCCATTAAATTGAATAACATTTTTGTGTAATGCATACTGACAGAACAAATACTATGCTAAAATCTTTGTCTGAAAAGTAATATGTAACTGAATAACATATACAAGTGTGAAGTTTTGCATACCGGGTAATTCTATAGAAAAATTTCATGAGTTATCTTTGATACAATTTAAAGGAATTCTTCATAAAAACAGCATGCATTGATATGTTAACTAAATTCAATCCACCAACATGAGCTGTATACACGATACCTACAAATATGGTTTTGAGACTGTAGTTCTTAAATTGGTTATTTTAACAAAATCTGCGTGTCAAAGATTGTCTCCGTGGAACAAGGTATTCTGTCATGAAGCTCATCACCACATGGCGGGGGCAGGGCCTGGTTTTCATGGCGCTGTGTCTGTGTGGGGACTGTCAGTCACATCAGTGTGCACACTTTGGACTTGCGGCCCCTGTCAACATACACACAAACATGACTCACAGTCGCTACACAGGCACTGCTAACGCTCCATGCAGCCAGGCACCGCCACCAATACATGGGGTCAGCAGCCACAATTGTTTGCCACTATTTGGTAACTGACTTCATAGTTTTGAACATGCTTTTATTGTCAAATCTGTTTATTGAGGGTTCACTGTTTAATTGACAGTTCTTAGTAGGACCCTATCTCTCACAGTGATGCGCCATGTTTGCAGAACGGGCGTTGTTTGCGTACTTGACAGGTCAGTAATGTGGTCCACTTCCTGCGGTGTGGCTTCCTTTTTTACAGTATCAAACAGAATGCCACAATAGGCATCCCATTTCTTGAAAACAATCTACGCATTTAAATGCCCACAAAATTGCAATAATTGATAAAACATGCAAGATTATTTATGGTTTTACAGTATATATAAATGTGTGACCTTGATCTTAAACCTGGGGTCCTGAAACTTGCTTGTGATAAATTGTCTTGAGATGGTGAGCATTTTTGCCAAAGTAAACTAAATTACCTATTTTAATAAAGAAGTTCTATTCCACACATGATTTGACCTTTGAACTCCAACTGTGATCTTGACCTTGAACATTGGAGGCTGGTTCTTGCATGTGAAATGTCATCTTGACATGAAAATCATCTGTTTTAATTTGTTTTAAATCCCACTTTTGAAAATTAAGTTATAGGCAAAAACAAACATGCGCTTTAACTATTTCCATATGAAGAATATCCACTGTGACCTTGAACTTCAAGCAAGAAACAAGGTTTCTGCTTGTGACACATCATATACATAATTATGGTGATCATTTGTACATTTTGAAATCCCATCATGCACAATAGGGGTTATGGGCTGGACACAAATTATAACAGACCAACCAACCAATCAGCCCATAGCAGCTCAAGAATGTCTATCCAATTATATGTGGAGGACACATAATAATTTTCCATTCGAACAAGGCTTGTCACCGTAGGATGACATATGCCCCCTTTTTCCACATTTTTCCAAACCTAAACGCAAAACCTAAACGCAAAACCTAAACGCAAAGTATGACGGAATTTCAGACGGACAGACGGACAGTGCGATCACTATATGCCACCCTACCGGGGGCATAAAAACTGTGAAGAAGAAAACAACAATAGTCACAAAGATTTCTTAATGCAAAATAAGCATATCCACTTATTTCCAAGATTCATGTCAATAACTATAAAAAGGTGTTTTAACTAACAATATTTTATAGATGCTACATGTTTTTGCCTAAATATTGTACCTTGGAACAAACATTCAATCATGAAACTAATTTGTGTGAATGTTAAAACTAGTTCGTGTCAAAATGAAAACAAAGTTGGTTCAACCTTGCAAGTATTTTTATTTCTTTGTGGTTGTAATGAATAAACAGATTTCTGCAAATCTAATTGTATTTCAAAGTAATAGTCATATGGGTATAGTAAAAATTGTTCATGAAGAATATTCAACCAAAGCTATGCTAGCAATATTTATAATGCTTAAGCAAACATATAAGGATATTTTAGTACAGATTTTATGCTTGACTTAGCCTGGTAAAAAGCTGAGAAGTACCTTTAAGTAAACTCATAAAGCTATATACAATGTGTCTGAAGTACAAGTTTTCAGGTTTACTTACTTTTTGGAACTTGAGGCCTGAGATTGACCCTGAAAAAGAGTTCAAATGATCTGATGAGTTTATGCTACAATCGTACATAAAAAATAGGAATAAACACTAGGGAAAAAAAAGTAAAATTTATCATCCACAGTGTTTTTTTTTTATTAAATATTCGGCGTTTTTTTTAGAAAGAAGTGTCTAATGAAAATTATATCATGATGATTTTATTTCATATACAACTAACAAAGTATATGAACTTTGAACATGAACATAACATATTGATGAAAAAGAGTTGGAATAATGTTTTTCTCTCTATGTATGGTGAATTATAGTGTTAAAACTTGATTTTGTACTGTTACTTGCAAAGCATTGAAATTTCCCCTTTTTCCCCTTTTACGCGCAAATTCNGGGGGCCTAAAAATGAAAAAAGATTCACTGTATCTCAAGATTCATAAGAAGGCCTTAACAAAAATTGCATCTTTGTGGCACGCATAACTTACCGCTTTACCCTTGGGTTTGTCAAGTGTTTTGATAAACTGGTCAATGACCAGCCACTTCTCCTTGACTTCCTCCACCTGCTTGTTCTTGAATGGGTCCCTGATTCGTATCTTAACCTCTAGCTTACCTCCCACCGTCTTCCGGCCATCAGTCAGCTGACAAGTGGGAAGATACAGGACAGTTAAAACAGAGGGCAACCAAATGTGAACTGTTATTTTAGTTAAGAAACAAAGAGCAACCAAATGTGTACTGTTATCTGAGTTAAGGAACAAAATGCAACCAAATGTATACTGTTATCCAAGTTGAGGAACAAAGGGCAACCAAATATGTACTGTTATCTGAGTTGAGGAACAAAAGGCAACCAAATGTGTACTGTTATCTGAGTTGAGGAACAAAGGAGTTAACCAAAGTTGTGGTACATATACCCGGTATACAGTGAATAGTCAAACACAAAAATATTAACAAATTAATTATGTTCTACAAATTTACAGACATACTGATAATATTGCATTGATGTTTGAATATGTCTTGACATTTGAAAATGTCCTGTGTACAAATTCACTTGCCCAATGGCATTGACAAAAGACAGTATATTCTGATAAAATAATATCTTACATAAAATTTAAATTTAAATTAAAATATTAAGAATGTTGTTTGTATTGAATTTAGAATCAATTCATATGTGTACAATGACCACCAAGTTCAAAGATTAATATTTTGCCAAATAAGAGACTGTAAAGAAAACATTACCACTTACATCATAACTATCATGTACTGTACAACTCGTATCTAATGGCACCAGCTTGACATTCACTGTTCCTAACAGTTTGTCGCTCTTTAAAAAGCCCCTGAAATAAACACATGAGCGAGATTGATTTCTGATTAATACAAGATAATAGAAATTAAAGCAAAAACTGTACAAGTCTTGGAGAAATATGCACAAGAATGTACTGGTATAGCATTTGTTAGTCATGATCTATTACTACAGCTATCATAATACATGTTCTTTAAAAAATTGTCTAAAAATTTATGTTAGAGATCTGTTAATACAGCGATCTGATTATTCTAAGATTTTAAAGGTGTTTGCTGTTTTTGTAAGTGTTACTTTTAAATAAAGATTTTTTTGTTAATGTACACTCAACATTATACAAAACTTACACAAACCTTTTATAAAATATTTCTAATTTTATAGTTTTTCTTTCTATAACTCGGGCCAGTGCTCGAGATTTTCTGTTCATGGTAAATTTGACTGATTCCTGGTATTCTGAAAATTCATATAAATAATCTAATGTAAGACATTCAATGACAAAACATACAAAGATAAATGATAAACCAAGAGATTGCATACTAGTATTAAGATTTATAAAAAATACTGGCAAATAATCTAATATTTTATGGACTAATTTAAAAATGAGTCTTAAATGAAAATTATAAATATTACTTATTTGGTATACAAAATAGTTTATTTGGATATTAATCATTTACTAAAAATAATGTGTTTATTTATTAAATCATTTTAGTGCAATGGCAAAATTATGATGAAAATAAAGTACCTTTAGATCAGAATGCACCATATCTACAACTTTTAAACCTTAAATAAACGTTGGAAGTTACAATTCATTTATAGCACAACAATGAACATCAAATTACAATGACAATATCCCGGCCCCATACCTGGGTTAAGAGACCCCTTGACAGCCTCAGACTGCCCCACCTGGACCTCCTCCTGTAACAATAACAACAAAGTTAGTAATGCAATTACTGGATCAGATATATTCTTCTCGCTTTAAGTATTGATAAAATTAGAATTATAATTTTATTAATTTCAGTAAATAATTTGTTGTAAAAATACAATAATTGCTATTTTTGTGTAAGGATATTTGTGCATAAATTGGATATGCAAGTTTTACCTATGAATGAAACATCCATTTTGGTCCATATGTAAGATATGTACACAGTTCCGATATGTTCATAGCACATAATCAGTACAAAACTTACATATATTACCTTGCAAGTTGGTATATATTTTTGCATACATTAAATGAGCCTTGCTATGGAAAACAAGGCTTAATGCGTGTGCGAAAAGTGCCGTCCAAGATAAGCCTGTGCAGTCTGCACAGGCTAATCAGGGACGATACTTTCGCCTCAACTGAATTTTCGCTTAGAAGAGACTTCCTTTAAAAGTAAAAACCATAAAAGTGGAAAGTGTCATCCCTGATAATCTGGGTTAACACTTTACGAAAATGCGTTAAGGCCCGTAATCTCCAAGCGGTTCAAATGTAAGCTTACTGTAGGGAATGGGAATTCATATTTGATATACGTGTCCAGGTCCTTCTCTGTGAACCCACTCGGTGGATTGTATTGCACACCTCGGACCAAAGTCATCTCCAGGTCATTGTCACCGAGGTCCGTGTTACATCTAGAAGCAGAGGACTAATGAACCTCGTTCTGGGAAAATTGGGCTTATTGCATGTGCGTAAATTGTTGTCCCAGATTAGCCTGTGTGAACTGCACAGGCTAATCTAGGTCAATACTTTAAGCACATGCATGTAGCCCAGTTTTACAAGAACAGGACTCAAACATAAATTGACAACTGCTATCAGCTTACAATAAAATAGAAAATTGAAATAAATTTTAGTATTCCTATTGATTTTTTTTAATAAAGGCATAAACTGACATTTCTTCAGTAAGAGTATAATGCAAAGGCCACCTTTGTGAGCTCTTGGTGTTTTTGAGATGTCCAAAGAAATATTGACTGATGAAGATTGCTTACTGCACCATGGAGAAGGTCCTATTCTCGTAATGGAACTTAGGCACAGGGTCATTGTGTGCGAGGCCGTTCTTCAATGCCTCTAGGTCCTTCTGTAGACCTGACTCCATCTTCTGAAATCTGAACACAACATGTTACAGGTAATATTGATGGGAACTGTAGCTGTTTCTTTTTGGAAAAGTTATATCCAAGGGATAATATTGTGAGTTTCAACATGTAAATCCATAATCAAGGGGCTAAACTTGCAAGTTTCTTTCAGTGTAAGTGGCTCCTGACTTCATTTTCAGGTTCATTAATATTCAGGGCTTCAAGTCCATTATCTTGGAATGCCTTGTTATTTCCCTGGAGACCTTTTCAATAAACTCTCATAATTCAGTTACAATTTAAAAATTAGTTGCATTGAGTTTGTGAATCTCAAAATGTTAAGTTATGAAGTTTGTTACAGGCGTACTAAATGTAATTCACTTTCAAGACCTAATTGAAATGCCTCAAGGTCTAGTGTTAAATTTTTTAAGGTAATATCAATTGACATGTGAAGTTCCTCAGATTAAACGTTCACAAAGGCATACATACAAAATAGAAACACTGCCATGGCCATGGTTAATAATTATTTGCTGTTTATTTATTTAAAACACAATGTTTTTCAATAACATTTTTATGTTATGTTTATCAATAAAAAATTATCAACTTTGCACAAACTGAGCCCAACTTTTTTTAACTAATTTGACATAACCTTTTTTATATAAAAAGTGTGGCATGAGAAAACTTTACCGGCAATGGCTAAACGCTTACTTGTTAGCACTAACTATGTCCCCCAGTTTGGAGAAATGTGAACTGTTAGCTGTACAAGTCTGAAATGAAAATACATGTACAGGTCATCAATCAATGTACAAGTTTAAAATTGTAACAATAAATTGAAACATTATTTATTTTTTTGAATTTTTATCATTCAAAAAACGAAAACAATCAAGCATTTGATAATGCTTTAAGCAGGTTACCATCTACTAATGTTAAAACATGTAAGCAAATGTCAGGAGGGTCGTGATGGCCTTTAAGCACACACCTCATTTCCAGTGGTATGAAAATTGTCGATAATTTGACCTGGTGACCTATTTTTTGACTCCAGGTGATCCAGTTTTAGATTTGGCTAGACAAAAATTAAGACTTAGGTATATCATTATTAGGTGAAAAATCATGCATTTGTGTGATTATATTAAGGTTTATGCCATATGTCATCATCGATAGTGTCAATATAAACATTCTGTCAATGTTTCATGAACAATGGGTCATACATGTGGCTTCTAGAGCGGTAACAAGGTTTTTCTGGTATTTGACCTGGCCACCTATTTTTTCATCCCATTTGACCCAAATTCGAACTTGGCCTAGATATTGTCCAGATCAACATGCTGACCAAGTATCATCAAGATGGGTTATAAATGTGGCTTCTACAGTGTTTCTTTTTTTCAAAATTTGACATGGTGACTGAGTGTTCAAACAAAATTTGAACTAGACCAGATATTGTCAAGATAAATATTATGACAAAGTTTCATTAAGATTGAATTGTGGTTACTTGATTTGTAACAAGGTTTTTCTTAAATTGGATTTTAAGACATTGTTTTTCAAACACTAACCCAACTTTGAGCTTGGCCAAGATATTGTAAATATTAACATTTTGATCAAGTTTCATTTACATTTAGTCAAAACCGTGGTATCAAGGACAACAGACATAGACTGATCACAATAGCTAACCTTGAGCACCACATGTATGTACATGATTTGCAACCACTGACCCTGATCTGAGCTATGAGATCCTGCTGCAGTTTCTGGAACACTTCCTGCCGGTCCCCGGTCAGCTCGCAGTCCTCCCGGGAAACCATCACAAAACTGGGGTTGTCGTCCTCTGTGTCCAGGGGTGGTGGAACCTACGTAACATGAATAGGAGCCTTGCTCTGGGAAAATGGGACTTAATGCATGTAGTAAAAGTGTCATCCCAGATTAGCCTGTTCAGTTTGCACAGCCTAATCTGGGACAACACTTTCCGCTGTTATATAATTTTTTGTTTAAAGGAAGTCTCTTCTTTGCAGAAATCCAGTTAAGGCAGATAGTGTTGTCCCTGATTAGCCTGTGCGGACTGCAAAGGCTAGTCTAGGCTGACATTTTACACACATACTATAAGCCCTATTATCCCAGAGTGAGGCTCATTTACATGAGGCAACTGCTAGATTTCTTTCTTAGCACAGAATATAATATATTGAATGGATTGGCAAGGTCACATACTGACTGTGTTACACTGTATTTATTCCATACAAGGTCAAAAGTGGTTCATAACCAGTCAGTAAAAAATTTCAATGTTGGAATATTAAATGAATACTACTAGTTTAGCTTTGAATGAAGATAAGTTTCTAGAGCAAGTCTAAACTATGTGCCCATAGTTTCATTTTTCAACTTTATTGGAATATAAATTAGGGAAATGGTACTTTATCACATAGTTACATAAGATGACATCACGACCCACACTAAAAAGACAGAATTTTACTTTGCATTGATTATTTATTGTTTAATGGTTCTCTGTAAGATAAATTCATTACTTGGCTTGTTACTGACCCCACACAGTGTGATTCAGGTTGGTTGTTTTATATTTAGCTCCAGCTGAGGAAATCTTTATCATCTGAATCACACAATGCAGTGTCAGAGAGAAGCCATTTCAATAATACAGTCAAAATGTATCAAAACAGGGAATCTACTAAACGGGTTGTTTATGTTTTAGGATATAAATGAACTGAATAAATATTCAACTAAAATATGATTATAAAATGCAGAAATATTATCTTAAATTTATATTTGACATATTCTATGAAGCTATTTTATAGAAGCATAATTGTTTTTTTTGGGGGAAAAACAGAAACAGTCCGATAATTTTCTTTGTATACCCACCTGGGTCAAGTCCACAGGAAGTCCTGATTCAGACGCCTCTATCATCGGCTCAAATCCCTGAAATGCACATGCAGCAGAAAATTAAATACATACAAAATGTACATTGTAATAATACCAAAAATAAAAGGAAAGTCACTTTAAAATGAACTTGGCAAGTATAATACATTAAAATTGTATGTCCCTAAAACTTGGAGATGCCCTAAGACTATTTATTTGTATCAGGTTCTATGCAAAGAAGGAATAAACAGAAAATCAATTTTTATAAACATCATCAAAACTGCATACTGGGATAAACTTAGCTGGGCTTCAACACATCATTCATGCACAATCTTATGACATCATCTCGTTTATTGTGACATGATTTCATATTATCCCTATTATTTTGTATTATGCTTGAGTTTCTTTTTTAAATAAAGACATAAATGCTTGGATAAACACAAATATCTTGGGACTTTTATTAAACCCTCATTAATGATTTAAAACTTGTTCACTAGTTGCCATTCCCCAAACTTAACATTTTGCTATTTATAAAATAATGCAAATGGTTAGCAAATAATAACTTACTTCTAAGCGGTTGCCAGGTAAGTGCTTATTAAGTCTATTTGCCATGTACAAATATATATGAACCACTGATATGGAATCTTGTTTCATGTTATCTAAGCCTCTCTTAAGCCCATATGTGTTTTAAACACTAGCCATGTACTCTCTCTATCATTATGAACAATAAGGTACCTTAGCCATGCGAAGATACTGCTTGGCGAGAGCAATATCATTGTTCTTCTTCGCAGCAATGGCCGCATTCTTGTACTCCTGCATGCGTTCCCGTAGAAACTGTGTCTGTTGGTCTGCACGGATGGAACCACCACGCTTCAAAACTGCAACCACAAAAATGAATTGGTGAAAATCTGATCAAAACTAATGGATCCACTTTAATATAGTTATACAAAATATTGAAACATTGTATATAGTGTTTGTTCGTATTTCAAACTAGAGCTTTCAAAATGACCAAATTGGCTTCATTTTTATATGTGGAATATATGTTTTAAAGTTAAATTGAAATCCCTCAAGCCAGTCCTGAGAAATTAGCTTATCGAAAAACTTTTACCCAGCTTGCTGATGCCCAGGATGATGCCTGGGCTTGTACAATAGCTTTCCTTTTTCACCATAGGATGACATATCCCCCCTGTTTCCACATTTTTGTAAACCTTACTTAACGCAGTGTTTTTCCACCTCTTTTGAAACCTAAACGCAAAGTGTGACGGAATTTCAGACGGACAGTTCGATCACTATATGCCCATATGTAAATATTGAATGAGTTGACCAAAAAAAATGCAGTTTTTATTAAAACACATACAATTGTGGTAACATATGAATTAACACTGTTAAAGTAAAAAATTCACTGGTATTTTTTGTTTTATGTCATACTCTTCATGCTTAAGCTTTGAACAGGTATAAAAGTTAATCTACAAATATAAATTATACCAATGATATTTATCATAATATCATTATTACAAATTTAATCCATAATTAAATGTTTGCTTAGCAACCAAATAAATTTCATTGTTTCTCGCAAATATAAAAGAGATTACAGAACATGTCAACCCCAAAATACATTTTACCAACCAGAATACACTGATTACTACACCCCATGATAAAAAGTGCATATACTCAAAGTTTTTAGGCTTTATTATGATTTCATTCCACCAATAAAAATCCAGAATATATTCCATGGATAAAACACGAAACCATTGAACATGCAATACAGATATAAAGCAAATAAAATAGTTTCAGGCTCAAGAAAAAAGTTATCTAACTGGTATTAATAATTTCAAGAATTGCAAAAAATGAGTTACCAGTAGAAATATAAAGAACCAAATTATAAGTAACACTTTCTTCCTTAAGTACAATTACTATATGTAATAAAGCAACTAATGCTGATTTTTTTTTCTTCAAAGAAACACATTTCACACAATTAATTTATGTGTAAAATAACTGGTTTGTTTATTAATAATAGTGCAACTAATGGACAGATTTGAAATGCATATCATTCTCTTTTCACTGAAACCCAACTTAACTAACACTCACAAATAAGTGGATTGATGAAATTGTATCTACCAAAAGAAAAAGATAAACAACACAGACATATCAAATTGACAAAAAACAGTGTCCAAAAAATCATTTGCTCCAAAGTTTGCAAACTGTACACATATATTTACAACTTTATTTCTTTTTCAAGGAAACTACATAATATGATGAGCCAGACGATATTTAAACATGTTCAGTGGCTGTCTGGTGTACACAGTGATAGGTGCACATGCTTCTATCCTGTATAACCCAGGTTCCATTTCCAGTTGCGGCACATGTCAGTTTTGTTTTTAGTCACCATACTGGACAGCTGTAGATTCTTCATGGTGCTCCTGTTTCCATCCACAGCATAAGACCACACATGTTTTCCAGTAAAAAACTAGAAATGTGTCACAGACACTGACTACACCTACACACATGCTTAGACACAGACAAATCCACCACATATTCTACAGTGGACCAAAAGACAAAGAGCCATAGTTCAGCCAAAACTGGTCACAGCCAAAATTCTTTCTCTTGACCATCATCTACACATTGAGGTACCGTAATTCAACTGTGAACGTTTCAGCTACATCCACCCAGTAGTTAAACAGGAGTTTAAAACATAAGCTTATGGAAGTATGGAGATAAGGACAGACAGACAAGAACAAGGCTTAATGCCCCCCACGCCTTGGGGGTATACATACAAATACAATGTAGCTGAAAATTGCAGATATAGTTTAAAAAAAATCCCAACTTTTCTGAGACTAAGTTAGTTTAAACCTATTTATTTTAGCTTGATTGCAATGAAAGCCTAAGGCTTATTTGAAATGCTCTCAAGTCAGTTTCCTGGGACTAGAACCAGTACTTGGTGTCTTTGGGGGAGATCTAAAGAATGCTCCCACAGTGGGGAGTGAACCCATGACCTCCCGTTCGCTAGGCGGACACCATATCCACGACACCACGGCAGTTACTGCATCCTCTGGCATAAAAAGACCTCATTAATTTTGAAATAAATCTATAAAGTGTTTTCCTAAGTTAAAATGTTTGTATTTATCAATATGTCCGGCCCAAATGACACTGGGTTGCTTACCTGAGTTTTATTAATAAAGATGAACGACAGAAATAACTATCAACACTTGCTTATCATAAATTTATGAGAGTTGAGAACTATTAAAAAATATTACGCAACACAGACAAGGAATATTAACAAAAATATGTGCTTCTCAAACAAAAAGTTGTAGGTGTTACTTTAAAAAAAAAGTTAAAGAAAATTCTATTAAAATAAGCAAAAGCAAGAAAACAACCATGAAAGAGCAATTATTTATGAAAAAAAGCAATTATTGATGAAAACTACGTCATTACAAATGAAGTGCCCAAATGAGAGAAATAACACCCTGTGTGAAAGATAACAATCGTTATCTCAAAGCAAACATGTCACCATACCAAATCTAAATACAACACCTCATTTCTTAGAAAGTGTCGGCATACTTACATTTTTGCTTCTGTGTGACTAGTGGGCATTAAAGTTTAACTAGAAATAATGTCTCACATAAATTTAAAGCAAAGGGTTAAGATAATGTAAAATAACAGAATGTGAGCATTGAACATTTTCTGACCAATTAACAACAGCACAAGAGAGGTAACTGGTATTTATTGATAATTTTCAATAAAAAAAAGAGCATTGCAGAGCGGATGCCAACACTCGGCTGCGGGTGCAGTTTTGAAACAAGAGGGCCATGGGCCCTAAGCCGCTCACCTGAGACCCGAAGGAACTAAACTATTCTGAGAAGGTGGAGTTAAAAATAATAAAAGTAATTTATGAAACATAAGGTTTCATGTAGATTAATATATACATGTACATGTGACTTCTAGAGTGTTAACAAGGTTTCACTATAGCCAAATAAGGAAAACTGCCCCGCCCCCTGGTGGCCATGTTTTTCAATGGACTGGACCCATTTTCGAACTCAGCTGAGATGTTATTAGGAAAAATATTCTGACACAGTTTCATAAAGATTGGACAATAAATGTGACTCGTAGAGTGTTAGCAAGGTTTTTCTATATATGGAAAACTGCCACGCCCTCTGGCAGCCATGTTTTTCAACCAACCGGAACCATTTTCGAATTCGTCCAAGATATCATTGGGACACATGTTCTGACCAAGTTTCATGAAGATTGGACAATAAATGTGGCCTCTAGAGTGCTCGCAAGGTTTTAATAAAGCCATATAAGGAAAACTGCCACGCCCCCTGACAGCCATGTTTTTCAACCAACAGAAACCATTTTCAAACCCGTCCAAGATATTATTGGGACACATGTTCTGACTAAGTTTCATGAAGATTGGACAATAAATGTTGCCTAAAGAGTGTTCACAAGGTTTTACTATAGCCATTTAAGGAAAACTGCCACACCCCCTGGCAGACATGTTTTTCAAACAACCGGAACCATTTTCGAACTCGTCCAAGATATCATTGGGACACATGTTCTGGCCAAGTTTTATGAGGATTGGGCAAAAATTGTGACTTCTAGAGTGTTCACAAGGTTTCTCTATAGCCATATAAGGAAAACTGCCCCACCCCCTGGTGGCCATGTTTTTCAATGGACCATCAACCAACATATCATTAAGACAAACATTTTGACAAAGTTACATGAAGATTGGGCATCAAATGTGACTTCTACAGTGTTCAAAAGGTTTTTCTTTTTTTGACCTAGTGACCTAGTTTTTGACCCAGCATGACCCAGTTTCAAACTCAATTGAGGTATCATTGGGACAAATGTCCTGACCAAGTTTTATGAAGATCAGACAAGAAATGTGGCCTCTAAAGTGTTCACAAGGCAAAATGTTGACGACAAACGACGGACGCACGACGGACAAAAAGCGATCCCAAAAGCTCACAATGAGCACGTTGTGCTCAGGTGAGCTATAATTTTTTTTTTTTTTTAAATGACCTTTGACCTTGAAGGATAACCTTGACATTGACCTTTCACCACTCAAAATGTTCAGCTCCATGAGATACACATGCATGCCAAATAATAAGTTTCTATCTTCAATATTGCAAAAGTTATGGCCAATGTTAAGGTTTTGGGACGATGCGGACGGCGGACGGCTGACGACGATCTTGCTATGACAATACCTCGGGTTTTCTCCAAAAACAGCCAAGCTAAAAAATTATATGCATGTTAATAATATTAAATAGTTTGGTTCTTTCCTTTGAAGACCTATCTATTACAGTATGTACTAATCATTTCTGGATATGTGTCCATGCAATTAAAGTTAAATTGTATTATTGTATTTGCATCTGGAGAAGAAAATACACTTCTCTACAAGGACCTAAAGCTAATTAAATGTCTTGAATACCGACCAATTTTTACAGAAATGTACTAATAAGTATGTTAGTATCAATGTTTTGGAGGTAAGAATTTGTTTGTCTTACAAAAAACAATGTCATCTTATCCAATAAGACATAGATCTTTATAATTTCTGCTAATAAAATGCATGGAACTTAGCCATCACATAAACATTTAAATAATTGTACCTTTCTGACCCGTATCTGGAGCTGGCGAAGGTCGTTTAGCCGGAGATGGCTGTGGTTGACCTACATTTGGTGAACTCTGGGGTTGACCCGCAACTGCCCCCGCTGAGCCAGAACCCACAACTGACCCCGCTGACCTCTGGGGCTGCGGTGACCTCTGACCCGCTTGTTTTGGGGCACTCAGGGAGTCCCCAGAGCTGGAGGCAGCAGGGGCTGGGGGCTTTGCCTGGGGACCAGTAGGGATGGGGGCAAATCCTGAAAGTGGTCAATGAATATCGTACACAGAAAATCATAGATGAAAGCATTCACACTCTACAATGAGCATTTATTGCAGGAAGGACATCAAATGCTTTTTGAAACGATTTCACAGAAACATACTATAATAGTGTTTTAGAAGATTTTGTTACATGTTTACAAGATGAAATAACAAGAGGGCCATAGTGGCCCTGGTCGCTCACCTGAATAGTATTTACGTTAAACTTGAGTGTTAACAAGGTTTTACTATAGCCATATAAGGAAAACTGCCCCGCCCCCTAGTGGCCATGTTTTTCAACGGACCGCAACCATTTTCAAACTCAGCCAAGATATCCTTTGAACAAATGTTCCTACCCAGTTTCATGAAGATTGGACTAAAAATGTGACTTCAACAGTGTTAACAATGTTTAACTATAGCTACTATATCCATATAAGGAAAACTGCCCCGCCCCCTGGTGACCATGTTTTTCATCGGACCGCAACAATTTTTAAACTATGCCCAGATATCCTTTGCAAAAAATGTACCTACTAAGTTTCATGAAGATT
>VMBQ01000070.1:25521-66090 GCA_007657795.1 Dreissena rostriformis | reverse complement strand
TATATGATTTTAATTTTAATTATTATACAGAGTTATATCAATATATATGGTCGTTATGTACTAAAGTGCTACCAAAAAAGGCTACTGTATTTATTTTCCCAATTTCTTGAAAATGACGATAAAATTCCCAAATCCAAAGCCATGGGCTATCTTCCCAAAAAGGGGAAAAAAAACCTTGGTTAAGTGAAGCAAATTTTTAAGTTTTGTTGGCCTTATGCCTATTGTAATCGAGCACTCTACCTTTCGGTGTGACTTATTGATACACGGTAAACATGCGGGTGGTAGATGTTATTGCCGGTGTGTATGGAACTGTTGGCTTTGCGTGGTTAAACACCCTGTAAATATTTTCAATTTTGACATGGAAACTGGAATTGAATAAATCTTTGAAGGTACATGTAAATCGTTTATTGCCGCATTGTTTGCATTAATTCAGAAATTCTTTTACTCATTTCCTTAATGACGCTTGATACATGGTAACCGGTGGATATAATTGCATTTCAAAATCTTACTTCAACTCCTCATAATCAAAATGTATCATACTATATACATTTTATTGGTCCTCTTCATTAAATTTACACATAAATTGCAAAGTGAAGCAGAGGACTGCGCTTGTGAATACACAACAATTCATGTATTTGATTTATTTAAAAAAAAACGTTCACTTTGTCCCGATTCTCAGAAAATGTTGCATGAACTACATTGGCGCTAAGGAAAAAATCTTAGTAGCCAATTTCATAACTGATTTGGGCTTGCATCCGACGATGCACATTGGAGATTAGATATCATCNGGGGGGGATTTTGATATTTCATCACATATCATCATTGAAATGCATGTTAATCTTTCAGGTACCAGGGGTTTCACTGGATCAAACAAATTTGTTGCCACTAGTCTAAAATTCATTGCTTAAAAAAAACTTGTGAGCCAATATGTTTGTCCACAGCATTATTAATTGTAACAATAATTTTTATTGACACATTATAAGTCTCAACAAACATCCTTGTCACCATGAAGTAGCATAAACACCATCCTGGTGATTAAAATGTAAAAGTATTGTTACTTATAGCATATATTTATTTTACGCTTTATTTCAACTCATTTAAATGATTTATTAATTTTAACATTGTTGACAGAAACTGTCCAGTCCTGAAAATATATGACAATATCAAATTACACTTTACTGGCAGAGTAATAAATCCTCCTTCCAAACAAGATCTTTATTTGTTGAAATAACAACTATCTGCCCCTATTCATGTTAAAATTCATCATGATTGAGGACAGACCGTGTTTTAAACATAAACCACATATTCGCATAAAAAAAAAGATTAATAATTTTTTAATTTAAATTGGTAGTTTGAATTAAAAATCACTATTTTGCAAGCAAAATCATAAGCAAAGAAATTCAGATGTTTAAAAAATTAATAGTGCTGATTTTGATTTCAATCGAGTGTGATTGTGCCTAACCAAGCGTGACCTCAGAGATAATCTTTCACAGCATTTTACTATGGTCTGCAACAGAAGGCTAATTAGTGATCAGATAACAAACAATGCCATTAGGGCTTGTTTGTACACATTGTGGTGACTAAATAGATTCCAGTCATGTACCGGTAAGGGTGTTATCTGTGTATTCATGTCGATGTTTCTGGCGATGTATACGGCCTGAAAACAGGAATTTAGAGGGAGCGTTTGAAAATCGGAGGTCCATTTTTTTTCAATAGCAAATTTCATGAAAATCTTATTTTTTATTGCCAACCAGGAATTGTAATAGCCAAATGCGATTTTGGCGATCGGTAATGCTAACGTAGACTACATATTGGTGCTTAGGAAAAAATCTTAGTTGAAAATTTCTAGCATACATGTAAGAGCTGTGTGTGTAAATCGTGTCATGGTAAAAAAAAAAAACACAAATATTTTTTTATTTTATTTTTAAAGACCGTCCAACTGTCAGAATCGTCTATAATGTACCACTTCTTTTAATCATAAGTGATCAATATGTTTCAATTATGGTCCTCTTCCAGTTAGAATATGACTATATTACCTTGACCTTATTGAATATGAACAATTTCCCCATGATGGCTTACTTTATACTGTCAAGCACTTGAATAGTCGAGCGCGCTGTCATCTGACAGCTCTTGTTATGCCTCCGGTAGGGTGGCATATAGCAGTTGAACTGTCTGTCAGTCCGTCTGTCTGTCCCTCCATCCGAAAACTTTAGCATTGGTCATTACTTTTGCAATATTGAAGATAGCAACTTGATATTTGGCATGCATGTGTATCTCATGGAGCTGCACATTTTGAGTGGTGAAAGGTCAAGGTCATCCTTAAGTCAAAAGTCAAAAAATACAATCCGTGGGAAGTAATAAGCTTTAAAAGGGAGATAATTTCTAAACCTGCCAAATGATATATTGAAATTTTATTTCGAAGCGGTGCATTAGGGGGCATTGTGTTTCTGACAAACACTTCTCTTGTTCTGTCTGTACCACCAGCAAATTTCTACAAGCTTGAGTTGGTGGTTATATGGTTATAAGATAACCTCAAAGATCAAAGGAAATTAAAAAAAAGGAACCACAATAATAGATATATTACAAAATCTGTACTAAATCCAAAAAAGAGTGATAATATTTATAGCTAAAGGTTGCAATTAAAATGGATATGTCCACAAAATCATTCTGTACGTTAGTTGTTGGACAAATTCTTAGTGTTTGTAAATTTCCAGTTAGTTGCAATCATTTTTGTAGATAAATTTCAATTGTCAAGATTTAGTAGATAGGTACCCTGCCCTATGTCATATTGCTCGTACAAAAAACGTTAATGTTACTAATAAGTCAACCCCAATCATAAATTACCAACTTTGTTTAGGATGTAAATAATAATTTCAAGATGAACATTTTATACAATTTTGACCGGATTTATCAGATAACAGTTTAAAGTGAGTAGACAATAGAATTTTCTACCAAGTGTTTCTTATTTTAAAAGACATATAGGTTTAAATAGGCTTGAATATGTTGAAAATATACACAATTATTGCATATGCTAGTCCTGATTCAAGAACATTGTAGTGCAAATTATTAACAAATACTAATATAAACTATTCACATCTAACAGTCATACAGGGGCAGGACTGTTATAAGGTACAAGCATATTGTTTAGGAACACTTTACCATCATAAATAACCTGTTTGTGTGTTCATATTACACAATGTAATCTCCTCATCTGATCAGTTGAGGGAAGCGAGATATAAAAATCTGCATTTGTTAAAGGGACTTGTTCACAGATGTTTGTACTTTAAAAAAATGTTATTAAACAATGAAAAATAAATCAAATTATAACGAAAAATCAACTTCTATATAACTACCGGTATTATTTATTTGATAGTACAAAATATTTTTTCAGAGAAGTCGTTTGATTATTGTTCATTCAAAATGATGTTTTTACTAATAAATATCATAGCCATACCCTAACCACCTGTGCTTCAAAACAAATCTTATAAGGATATTTTGTATGAACTGAAACACCGGTTTCAATGCCGTAGTTAAGGTGTTAATGTACCGGGCAGAAAACACACATTAACAATAACATTGGATAAGCAAACATGACACACATCACTTACCTAATGTTTTAATACTGAAAAAGTAATTCGTTTTTTCATTGCACACATTTTTAACCATGAGAATTGCAAATTGATGTACATGTATATTTAGGTTGTTTTTGTCTAATGTTTATGCCCCCTTTAAAAAGGGGGGGGGGGTATATTGTTTTTGGCCTGTCTGCCTGTCCCAAAACTTAAACCTTGCTCATAAAATGAAAACTCTTGGGTCTATGTTCTTTAAACTTCACATGTGCATGCATGTCATTGACATCTACAATCAAACATGGTTTGAGGTCACTAGGTCAAAGGTCAAGGTCACTGACCTTTACATTCAAAATATAACCTTGTTTCTAAAATGGCTGCCATGCGGCTTCTAAGTGCAGTAGGGGGCATTGTGTTTCACAAACACAGCTCTTGTTTATTATTGCTATTATTTATTTTTAGCTAACGCAAACAAACAAGCCAGAAGACCAATCACAAGAGACTAGAAGCATACGATCAGCATATCACTGTTGACAGAACGAATATGGAGAATTTCAGAAGATTTTGTGTGATGCTGTTGTCCATACTACGCACCATATTGCATGGTGTGTGTCAAAGAATGCAAGGCTTAGGTGAAAGTAAATGCAGATGCGAAAGATCCGAAACATGTTTACTGAACTGTCATGCACTCGAGAAACAAATTGAACACTTTATGATGATGATTTGGCAATGTTCCTCCCTGGCTGAGATTCGACTTATATATTGGCTTTATCAGAATTCAACACGTTGGTTGCAGGAGACCTCTCCAGATATTTTCCTATATATTATGGAAATGTTTAATGTTTTGATTTGTGAAATAGACTGCAACACGTGCGAGAAGGTTATCAGCCTTTCCGAGGAAAGAAGAGTTTGTGGTGGTATGCAATAATTCTTTGTCTCATTAATGTATAAAGTATTATATCATATATAATCACTTAATCATCAAACTTTTCGGATGATTTGCTGCAATTTAAACATTTAAAGTTATCTTTTTGATTTTGGAGGATACATGTACATGCACAGGAATCAGTTTAAAAAAAAAAGTTAAATACATTGTACTTACATTCGACTTACATGAAAACTATGACAAAATATCTAACACATTGTTTTCGTTCATTATAGGTGCTTCATATGAAGGTAAGCTTTCTGTGTAATTTCAACTTATTTCATAAACAATCATTATTGTTAGGTGCAGATAATGGGTCATTTTTGCTTTTGAACTGAGTTTGAAATGATGTGCTTCACTGCATAATATGTAGTACAGTAAGTACTATAATATTCCTCAGAACCTATTAGTTTAAACCTATTTATTTTAGCTCGATTGCATTGAAAGCCGAAGGAATATTTTATTGCTCTAGAGTCTGTTCCTGGGACTAGAACCTGTACTTGGTGCCTTTGGGGGAGATCTAAAGAATGCTCCCATAGTAGGGATTTAACCCGTGACCTCCCGGTCGCTAGACGGACACCATATCCACTACACCACCGCGACCTCTCAAAGACCAATTCTGTACAATATCAACCAATGGGAAAGACATCGGACCTCGGACAAATCCGATAAAATTTGACTAGGTCCGATAATATTTCCCAAATTGTCGGACCTCGTGTCCGACAAAAAAAAACGTCGCCATCTTGACTTCATTTACTTTAGATCAAGTTTTTCCAAATGTCTTCATAGAACGGGTTTTCATTAAGTTGTTATTTTATTGTATTTGAGGTCCGACAAATTTTAAAAGTTATCGGACCTCGTGTCCGACAAGATTTTTTCGTCTTTCCCATTGGTTGACAATATGATTTTTTTCCTACAAGTTAATTAAGGATGCTAATTGCATCATACATTAAAATCATCAGTTAATTACAAGGATGGTGGAAAATAACATCATACATAAAAATCAGTTAATTACATGGATGGTTCTAAGAACAAATAATTTTATCATTTATCAAAACGTCACTCAGGTTGTTATTGGTTATTATTTTACTTGATAACTCAACTGCTGTATATTTCTTATACCAGAAAATACATGTAGTATATAATTATGTAAATTAAAAGACAATGGGCATAATAATGTTGATTTGTAATAGGCTTCGACTGTGGCGAATATAGTTTTAATGTAGAATGACTTAATGTCCCAAAAGAAAGGACTATAATGTTTTGGTTTGTTTGTGTTGTGTAAGTTGATAGTAATTAGGGGATTAATCCAACTTAGAATTATTATTTATTTCTAAACATAGTGGAGACTAGAGTATTTTTGTCGAAAACAGCAAACACTAGGTTGTGACTATAAGAAATATTATGCCTGTGACCTTAATAGACTTAAAATGATGTACATATTCTTCATGCACATCATCTCACATATAACATGAAAATGTTAGTTTTAATTATGCACTAACATCTATGTTTAGGGGGGATTATTGATTTGGATCGGACACGCAGACCACAAATCAGAATCAGAATGGATGAACTTCTCAACAGAGCAACCTCTGAAGGGCCATCTAATGATGTGCAGGAAACTGTTGATCATTCAGGTAAACAAGACATGATTATGAATTCTGTCAAATTAATACTTTTTAGCTCACCTGATCACAATGTGCTCATGGTGCGCTTTTGGGATTGCCTTGTGTCCGTCGTCATTATTTACCTTGTTAACACTCTAGAGGCCACATTTATTTCCAATCTTCATGTAACTTGGTCAGAAGATGTGTCATAATGATATCTTGGCCAAGTTCAAAACTGGGTTACGTGGGTTCAAAAACAAGGTTTAATTAAAGAAAAAGCTTGTTAGCATTCTAGAAGTCACATTTATAGTCCAATCTCCATGAAACTTGGTCAGAACATTTGTACCAATAATATCTCAGCTGAGTTTAAAAATGGTTCCGGTTCTTGGAAAAACATGGCCACTAGGGGGTGGGGCATTTTTCTCCAGAGTTGTAAAATGGTTACGGTTTGTAGAAAAACATGTCTGCTAGGGGGGTGACAGTTTTCTTAATATGGCTTGAATAAAACCTTGTTAACTCTCTAGAAGTCACATTTTTAGTCAGGTGTGTCAATTTTCCAGATTTTCCCAGAAATCTCCGGATTTCAGCCGACCATTAAGAATTTGAGATCAATTAAAATCAGATTAGATTTTTTAAAGGGGGGTTTGAGTGTTAAAATCATTTGAAAGCATGATCAATGGAGAACAAAATTAATGTATTTGTCAAAGCTTTATCGTCTTTGTGCTCAGTACCGATTTTGCCCGGTATTTTATTGATTAATTTCTGATTGGCTAGGCGATGGCACGAACATGAACGATAACTGACGGAAAATTGTTGCTACTTTAGGAAATTCTTACAAGTTAACAAAGTCGCACAAATCCGCCTTCATGAAATATTCTAAGTGATCAATTAGAAAAGTTAAGCAGTTCAATAGCATATTGTAAAGCAATATCATAACCAAATAACATATTGATTACGTATTTGCTAGGTAAATGTTTTTCATTTTTCAGCATTCATACGATATGCAAATTTGGCCAGAATATTATATTTAACGATATCTGGGCCTAGTTCGAAAATGGTCCAATCTTCATGTGACTTGTTCAGAACATTATTTTGTTCTAATGATATCTGGGACCATTTCGAAAATAATTCTAGTCGGTTGAAAAACATGGCTAGTCCAATCTTCATGTAAGTTAGTAAGAACATAAATTTTATCCCAATGAAATCTTGGCCGAGTTTGAAGCTGGCTCATTTGAGATAAAAACAAACTAGGTTCATTGGTCGAATAAGAGAAAAAGCTTGTTAACATTTAGAAGTCACATTTCAAGTCAAAATAGTTAATTTCCTTTGTTCCTCTGGTGAACGCCTTAGGACCAATGCCCTCTTGTTTTAGAATAAAATTAAATAAGGGCACCACAAAACAATATTATTGCAAATTTGATTCTGTTTTGAAAAGAAGTTTTATAAAAAATTATTTTTAGCTCACCTGATTGCTCAGGTGAGCTTTTGGGATCGGTCTTTGTCCGTCGTCTGTCTGTCCGTCAACATTGGTTTGTAAACACATTTCTTGTCTGATCTTCATGAAACTTGGTCAGAAGATTTGTCCCAATGATACCTCGATAGAGTTCGAAACTAGGTCACTAGGTCAAAAACTAGGTCACTAGGTCAAAAAAAAGAAAACCTTGTAAACACTGTAGAAGTCACATTTCATGCCCAATCTTCATGTAACTTTGTCAAAATGTTTGTCTTAATGAAATGTTGGTTGAGTTCAAAAGTGGTTCCGGTCCGTTGAAAAACATGGACCAGGTCAAAGCTTGAAAAACCTTGTTTATCTTTAACCACAAAGCATGCAGCTTTGATATGTGACAAAGATTGTTCAAATCATGCCACTAGGCAAGCTCATTTCTCAGGTGAGCGATCTAGGACCATCTTGGCCCTCTTGTTGTAATTACCAAAAGTCTTTGAAATAAAACAGTTTTGTTTAAACATTTTCTCAAAGAATTCCAACTACAGGTTGTTAATGGTAACAATTAAAAAAAAAAATATATTTGAATTGCATTATGTACAAATATTCATATTGTTTAATCTTACTGTATCTAATCTGATCATATCTACTTTGCATAAGAGTTCACGTTTATATGACATTTTGATAACCAAACAAATTGTCACCTTCAAAAGTCTTTTGTCTTGGTCACTCTGTAAGGATGAAAGCATAACAAGATCTTTAATGGGTTTAAAAACGGACATCTACATTTAAGATTTAACTAAAATGTCAACAGAACGTGACCTCTTATGCAACTTTGACAAATAATTGAGTAAAGGTTAGAATTTGATTTTTAGCTCGGCTGTTTCGAAGGTATTGTCAAAGCCATCTTGTCCCTCCGCCGTCCGCGTTGTCCCAAAACTTTAACATTGGCCATAACTTTTGCAATATTGAAGAGAGCAACTTGATATTTGGCATGCATGTGTATCTCGTGGAGCTGCACATTTTGAGTGGTGAAAGGTGAAAGGTCAAAAAGCCGAGCGTTGGCACCCGCTTTGCGGTGCTCTTGTTATGAGATTGCAATACAATTAAAATACAATAAAGATTTATTGTTATTTCCAGCTGCTCAAGCTGAATTGGTTAAATTGAAAATAAAGATGGCAGTTAAATCATCTGACATTCACCCCCATGCACCAAGGGATTCTTTGAGAGATGCCCGAGACGACACTACAAGAATGCCCCATTATGTTGATGTCATAAACACCACTCTACCTATTGGTATGCACATTGATCAGAAGGATCAGTTTTAATACATGTACATAAAAGCAAAAAGGAAAGCAAAGTTAATGATAATATAAATGTTATGAAGATGTCAATGTGTATTCCTTTACAATTATCTCTTATGACTTAATAGTATTCCAATTATATTATAACATCTCACATATAAAGGACATTTTAATTGTGCACTGTACTTGAAGAAAAATGACCAATTTCATATTATTGATAATTCACACATTTACTTTGTGTTATTGTACATTTTTTATAATTCCAGCCGATGTTGTGGATTGTGAAAATACAGAGCCTAAGGACTTGATGCAACCGGCTTTACCTGTAGACTCAACACAAGGTATCTCAATTGATATTCCATCATATCATGTACTTGTAGTAACACATATTGTCTCTTAAAGCCCCATTAACACAAAAAATCAACGAATAGTTTGTAAACTATTTCATAAAATAAAGATAACCCATAAAAAATCAGTGTTCCATATAGCAATAGCCAAATTTCAACGCCAGATGTGGTCTGGTAATATAGATTTAACAAGAAACAAAATGCTTGTTTTTATTTTTTGTGGCACAATATATTCCATTTTGATTTCCCGCAACGATATCTATTCATACAACACAGGAACACTAACATTGTACATGAACATTTGTTGAATATATGTTCTCACAAAAGACTTAAAAGAGCATTTTGTTTCTAGTTAAATGTTATGTTACAAGAGCACATCTAACGTTGAAATTTTGGCTATTGCTATAATGATCACTGATTTTTTAGCTCGGCTGTTTTCGAAGAAAACCAGAGGTATTGTCATAGCCCTCTCGTCCGCCGTCTGCTGCGTGCCAAAACTTTGACATAGGCCTTAACTTTTGCAATATTGAAGATAGCAACTTCATATTTGGCATGCATGTGTATCTCATGGAGCTGCACATTTTGAGTGGTGAAAGGTCAAGGTCATCCTTCAAGGTCAAAGGTCAAAACATTGTTGTTTTTTTGTTTTGTTTTTTGGTTTTTCATGTGTATCTCATCGACCTGCTCATTTTGAGTGGTAAAAAGGTCAATGTCAATGATGACCTTTAAGGTCACAAAAACAAAATCCAAGCACCCACAGCCAAGCGTTGGCACCTGCTATGCGGGGCTCTTGTTACTGGTTAACTTTATTATGCCCCCCTTTGAAGAAGAGGGGGTATATTGCTTTGCACATGTTGGTCTGTCGNCTGTTAATAACGGAGTTATGGCCCTTTGTATCTTGAAAAATGCTTTTTTCTGTGACAAAGCTATAGTTTGGCGGGGGATATCAATTCAACGAATTTGCTTTTTCACATTGTTATAGCTTTTCCTTTGGCATAATTGATATCAGCCCCCGTAAAGCTACACAATTAGAATGATGTACACTATCCAAGTTTATACAGTGGTTTAATGAAACTTACGTCAGACAAAATGTGTTGCTTTCCAAAGGTACAGAATCGATCGACGAAAAGCCTTTAGCCGCGTCAAATGACACAGAAACTACAAAAGTGACAACACAAGTAAGAAAACGGGCAGTAGAACAAATAGTGTCAAATGACCTGAAAATGGAAGCAGTGCAAGAAAATCGAGCGTCCAATGACCTGGCAACAACAGAAGCGACACCAAGAAGAAACACGCATGCCCCGATAATGAGGGTAGGGAAAGAAAAGAAAGCTGCAACAAAAGAAGATTCTGAGAGGAAAGAGACAAATGAGCCGTCAATGGCAGAAGCAACAATGACGAGCAGACGAGGGGTTCCACCTGGAGTAGACTGGCGGACCCACCGTAAGAACCTTATAATTAATAAAACAATTTTGCACTGTGTCCTGTGTCACAGCACAATCCGTCAGGTACATTCTATAATGCAGTTTTCGGTTTTTAAAGTTCAAACTTTTCTGAGAAACTCAAAATTTTGCTTATATTTTAACAACATCACTCGTATTGGTTTCTTCAGTATTTTTGCATCTTTAACTACTATTGAATACATGTATTATGATGCTAATGTGTATTCTTTCTGTAGAACCAGTCAATACAGTTGATGTGGATGAAAACTGCCAACTAAAACCTCAAAGGGACAATGACACTGCCACAAAAGAAAGCTCCGACCTGAGTGTCAAGAACTTGAATGTGATGCTTGGTACAGTTTGGTTTCATTAATCTCGTGTGTAATAATTTCAATGTAAATTTACAGTGTATTGCATCTTGTGAACGACACTTCATTTAAAAGTGGCATATTATGCTTTTCAGATACTACCGAGGATGATGAAGGATGAAGACCACATCCTTATAAAAAGAGAAGAACATTGAAATAACGATGTAAACGGTTGATGTAACTTACTGATTTGACATTATGGGTTTGGTGTTGTATACACGTTTAGTGAATGCTATTGTTAACGGATATACATGTAGCTAAAGAAGCGTTACATGTTTTTTTTGTTTTTTTGATAATTAATTCAAAAGTGGACCATTAGCTGGACCATTATAATGCTTGATGTTAATAATTATCGTAATATGTTGCTGTTGTAATGTGTGGTTGTATACTAATTAAGTAAGCTACAGTTCTGTGTAAAAATGTTTTTGCTATATATTTAGCGATGTATATTTTTTCTTAGTGGATGTTCTCTTATTACATATACATCTTGTATTGCTTTGATGCGTTTCATTTTGAAAACCTCCATAGTTCGCCCTGTTTTGTTATGTTTGTTTAATTTTGAAAACACCCATATCCTACACTTAATTCTAACGTTTGTTTCATTTAGGAACGGGGGGAAACACAAATTGTGCTCTCTTGTTTAATTCATATTGATACACCCATGTCACACAGAGTTATCGTTTGTGTTTTATGTTAGAAACTATTTTATCGCACATTGTTGTCATTTTATCTCATGCTGGATACCCATAAAGATCACATTGTGTCATCATGTTCGTTTAATGTTGAACACCCATATATTTCACATTGTGTTCTCACAGTTGTTTCATGTTTGATACCTATGTACATCACATTGTGCTCTCATCTTTGTTTCATATTGGATATCTCTATATATCACATTTTGTTCTCATCGTCATTTCATATTGGAAATCCCTTCATCGCATAATGAATTACAATCAGTGTTTAATGTTAAAAACCACTATGTATCATATTGTGTTCTCATGTTTGTTTTATTTTGGAAACCCATATATCGGATTTGTTCATGTTTGTTTCAATTGAAAACATTGTAGTTTTAATTGAAAGTCACGGAAACAGAGATGCTGTGGGTCAAACCGGAAGGCGTGGATGCTTACCCCTCTGATGGAAGACTGGTTGAGGACACTTGACCGGAAGATGCGTAACCAGAAACGGAAGATCCTCCTTCTGCTTGACAACGCTTTGGTCCAACAAAACATCACACTCACCAACGTAAAGCTGCAATTATTTCCTGCAAACACGACTTCCCTGCTGCAGCCGATGGATGCCGGAATCATCCAGACCATCAAACTTAAATACAGGAGACGTCAGCTGCAACACGTGAACGTGGCAATGGAAAAGAAGCTATCCATGCTTGGTCCACAGATCTTGCGTAATATAACAATCCTGGACGCAATTTATTTGATCTCTGCAGCCTGGAAGGAAAATAAGAGGACACCATCATCACGTGCTTGAGTAAGTGTGGGTGCACTCCAGAGACTGTGAGTGATTCGTCTCTGAGTGCTGTAGTGCCGCATTCAATCGACATGGTGTACCATGAGGCAATTTATTTCCCAAAGAGTGCAATCATCTACGGTACAGAACAAGATTAGTGAGTTTTTAAGCGTGGTGTGATATGTGGCAATTGTTTTGATTGAGAAGTTTTGTATGTGGTTTGAAGTTTTTTGGCGTGTTGTGATACCTCGTTTTGTGAATAAGAATGATGGTTTGTGGTTTGAAGTTTTTTGTATGACCATGATTTTAAAATAAATTGTGCTAAGATGTGTTTAGTAAAAATGCTGTTGTGTGATGTTTGTGTATAAATGCATTTTAAAAAGCTTTTGCTTTCTTTTATGAGAACGATACTGTTATGCCGTACTTTCGGTTTATAACAGCGATGCGCTATACGTTTGCGGACGTGACGTCAATTACAGACAGACAAACATTTTATTCAAGACTTGCACATAGTACATCATCTAAACACATACATTTACAAATAATATGTCATCGTGATAAGGCGTTCATATTTCCGTGTTTTGTGACCAAAAACAAAACAAACAAGAAATGTGTCCATAATGCACGGATGCCCCCATATTCCACTTTTGTCTCAAAACTCTGCTTATGTCATAAAGCAGCTGTTATGGCCAAATTTGACAGGAAAACTGCACCCACGGAGTGTATATTGAGTATATTAATCTAGAGTTCGTGCTGCACCACACAATATAATATGCAACAATTTAAGGTGAAAAAACTTTTCACTTAAACCAGATTCAAAATTAGGTAGAGATAATGCAACCTTAATTTCATTTTTGCCCGAGGTTTATTGATACAATGCATTACAAAAATGCAGTTAGCCTTACATTTGGTAAAATTTAAATAAATTACAAGGGAGGCAAATGCTGTAACAAAAAGAACATGCATAAACGGTAGTTGTTTCCCTTGTTTGAACCATGCTAAATCCTTAAAATGCACTAAGTGACCCCATGACCTAGTTTTTGACCCGGCATGACCCATATTCGAACTTTACCTAGATATTGTCTGGATACAACTTCTGACCAAGTTTGGTAAAGATCGAATGAAAACTATTTGAATTAGAGAGCGGACACGAAAAGTGTGACAGACCGACAGCCTGACGGACAGTGCGAAAACTATATACCCCCTTTTCTTCGAAAAGGGGCATAAAAAGAGATGTGTTTGTCGAAAACACAATGCCCCCTAATGCGCCGCTTTGATTTTTTTATATTTTGTTGACCTTGAAGGATGACCTTGACCTTTCACCACTCAAAATGTGCAGCTCCATAAGATACACATGCATGCCAAATATGAAGGTTACATTTTTTTACCTTTGATCTTGAAGGATGACCTTGACCTTTCGCCACTTAAAATGTGCTGCTCCATGAGATACACATGCATGCCAAATATGAAGGTTACATTTTTTTTTACCTTTGACCTTGAAGAATGACCTTGTCCTTTCACCACTCAAAATGTGTAGCTCCATGAGATACACATGCATGCCAAATATGAAGGTTACATTTGAAGCGACATAGAAGTTATGAGCATTATTCGAAACCTAAACGCAGATTTTGAAACCTTAACGCGGACCCAAGGTGAAAGGGGTAAAAAAAATTGTGCGTATGGAAAGGCCTTGTCCATATGCACATGCATACCAAATATGAAGGTTACATCTGAAGCGACATAGAAGTTATGAACATAATTCAAAACCTAAATGCGAACCCTAAGTACAAGGTCAAGGTGAAAGGGGTAGAAACAAATTGTGCGTATGGCAAAGCCTTGTCCATATGCACATGCATACTAGATATGAAGGTTACATCTAAAGTGACAAAGAAGTTATGAACATAATTTGAAACCTAAACACAGATTTCGAAACCTCAACGCGGACCCTAAGTTCAGGGTCAAGGTGAAAGGGGTAAAACAAAATGTGCGTATGGAAAGGCCTTGTCCATATGCACATGCATACCAAATATGAAGGTTACATCTGAAGCGACATAGAAGTTATGAACATTTTTCGAAACCTAAATGCAATGTCCGTCTGTTTGTCTGTCCTTCTGAAATTCCGCCACACTTTGCGTTTAGGTTTCGAATAATGCTCATAACTTTTATGTCGCTTCAGATGTAACCTTCATATTTGGTATGCATGTGCATATGGACAAGGCCATTCCATACGCATGCATGTGTATCTCATGGAGCTGCACATTTTGAGTGGTGAAAGGTCAAGGTCATCTTTCAAAGTCAAAGGTCAAAAAAAATGTAACCTCCATATTTGGCATGCATGTGTATCTCATGGAGCTGAACATTTTGAGTGGTGAAAGGTCAAGGTCATCCTTCAAGGTCAAAAGTCAACAAAAAAATCAAAGCGGCGCATTAGGGGGCATTGTGTTTCTGACAAACACATCTCTTGTTTAATACATACAATGATTATTTGCTGTAACAACTAATTGAACACAGCTTACAATATTAACATTAACACAGCAAACAATATTGAAATAAATATTAACATTGTCTGCAGTTGATAAATGCTAATAATTGTTCCATTTGTATTCATACATAGTTAAATCAACAAACATTAGTTTGTAATAGATTTATCATGAGCATTTAATTTTTCAGACCGCATAGTTAGTGATTCTTTTATAAAAATTGATATTTTAATAAGTTCTTCTCTGTTACTTGATTTAAGTAATTCTACATGGTTATATACTGTCAATTGCACATGGCGACCGTTATGAAAAAATATCTTCCAATGAACGTCACGAAAGTCGGATTTACTGAATGAACGAGATGCATGACATTTACAAACAAAATGAAACTCCTCTTCGACATCTAATTCGTAACAACAAAGGCAATAACGTTCGTTTCGTGGTATATTTTGACCAGCATATCTTCCAGTTTGAATTCTTAGTGGCAGACTCGAAGTTCGAAGCTTTGTGACGTAGTGTCTTAGTGTGATTTAGATAATAAATCTAAATAATTTTCGTAAACAAACGTAGACTTAAACAAACGGTACATGTCTAAAATAGAGCTATTCTCAACAGATCGAAACCACTCTTGTTCATGAATACAAAAAAAATATAATAAAAGTTTTGAGGACGCGATACCAGAACATCAACGAAATTGGCGCGGTATACAATTGCAAATACTACATGTGTATTTTCGTTTGTACAGCCGTCAACGCATTCATGTAAAAAAGGCATGTACACTAATTGGACATCTATACTATTTTGCGCAAATGTGTTCCTACGACATAGACACACATTTGTGTTCGTTTTGCAACCAAGAAACGAATATGTTTGAACGTGTCGGTATTGGCGTTAATATAGTCGTTATGAATTCCATTGATGTAAGCAACATATGATGTATGGTATAATTATAAGATGGGTTTTTAATTTATGTAACACTCCGCGCCAATATTCGTGTATTTGGTTAAGCTTGAGAAAATAAAATGTTGACATAAATTTGTATATACTCACGTGTATGCGGATATATATGCTAGTTCGAAACATAATACAAACAGATAAAACGGCGATGATTAACAAAATCGAATAACATCCAGATAATGGTGCCAAAAGATGTGCGAAAATGGACTTTTGTACAAGGCAAATACTTGTCGAATTATTTATATATAAAACTTGTAAGACATCTTCACTGTTTGTACAGATTTGTTCACATTGACATAATTTCTCATTCTGCAACACATACGAGTAAACGTGTAGGAATTTCATGAAAACAATAAGCATTGGATTTATGGAAGCATTAGCAGATAGTTTATATAATTTATTTAACTTCACTCGTTCATACTTATATATATGCGGCTACAAAATTGATAACATAAACTGTTGACATTTAAATCGTTTAATGTTCAGTTTAACGTCTTATTTCATCACTCGTAAATAAGAGAATTAAGAACAAAAAAAAAAGAAATATGACATACGCAAACTTTGATTTTCAGTATGAATATATGTGCAAACTTTGAAGGACTTATTTCTTGGTTCAAGTAATTTCCAGATTTGCTAAAGAATAAAACGATCGGTCGGACTCCGTAACATAGGTGTAAATGTATGTTATTATAAGAAAGAGTTAACACAAATGATAACACTCAATTGTGTGTTGGGTATAGATGTCGAAGTTGCATCGTTTTGTATAAAAGCGACTTTTATAAAGTTTGGCAAAATGCGTTTTCAGAAAATAGTCATAGATTCAAAAGTGAAATATACATAATGTTTTAGCACATGAAATAACACTCACGGCTTAGAAAAATGTAACAATTATAGGTTCAACTATGGATAATCATCGTTCGAAATCGGTAAAAATTATAAAACGTGTGTAACGTTTTTCTTCGATACTTTTGAAAATACGTGCATCACTAACAATTCGTTTATAATTCGCAATCATATTTAGGGCGTGCGTGGCGCAATGGTAGGGGACGGCAATGTTTTTTATTCAGTTTGTTTTCTTGCTATCATATTTAGTTAATACATGTACTGATCAAAACAGTAAAGATTTTTTTGTTAACATATTTAATGAGGTTTTTCAAAACTACGTAAATTCTGTGAACAAAAGATATTAATTTTCTACTGCACAAAATTCTTAATTTCGTTGATGCTCAGGTACCAATGATATTGAACTTTTATTCTAGAATTTTATTCATCAACGTTTGAAATGTTGTTGTTGTGTTCAATAAATCACTAAGGTCGTAGATACTCGATTTATTTTCTACATGTTTAATAGTTATATTCGTAGCGAGTTAATAGGATTTTGTGTGTATACCGACGCGTCATATTTACGTAAGTGTTATGTTTAGCAGATGTTCAACACATAGTCTCATTTATGTCGCGTTTGCCAGCTGCATTATATAAGTACATCGTAAGGTCCTTGCATATAGTTTAGTCATTTTAAGTATACACAGCTGTTTAAAGTTATAGAAATTAATCAAAATGATCAAGTTGCAAAAGTCCATTCTTGTTTAGTTAAAACGTGTGATGTAATTGATTTAAGCTGTATATATATTTAAATACCGCAGCTTAACTTGAAAGAGTTAAGCACAATAACACACATGTTCAAGTAAAATAACAGAAAGAGTAAAAAAACGTTGTTGCCGCACAAATTTCCATCCCGGGTCCTCGGGATAAAAAAGGGATCGCTTTACGCATCAGACTTGTCATATCTTGACCAAATTTTACTTCATTTCAGCAATGAATATTTTAAATGTTGTCTTTTATTATTTACACTTTCTTTTTTATCATTTGGTCTTGATTAAAGTCGTATTATATTATTTTCATATGAATTGTATATTCCGCTATCATAAACTTATTTGAGACGTGTTACAAAATGGAATGAAATTGGTTAGTGCTCCTGTATGAGATGTTGCGCAGATGAAGGCTTCAATGAACACACCCAAAACAAATTACCCATTTTCCTATAATACTAGAATATAAGTAGTTGTTTTATTATTTATGAGTACTTGAAACAAGTGTTTACAATAATAATAAAATATAAACGTATTCCATGATGAGTCAAATGTTTCAAAAATAATCCACGAATATGTAGTGCTCCTTTGATATATATAACCGTTCACAGGTGGTTAACAAGGTACCAGTAATATGTTATACATAAATAGTTTTTATCTTTGTAGACCTATTGAAATTATTGACAGTGGATGCTATTTTCGTGGAAATATTAAGATAGAAAATAATCCTACACAGATTTTATCGGTGTAAATCAAATTCCTTACATTTCATTATCTTTATAGTATCGTTTTATAAATATGATCCGGAATTCCATTCATGAAATTTCAGCCAGTAGTTGCTGTTTAACCATATGATTCATGTTGTATGTGTTGCATCCAAATGTCAAGCAGTTTTTTCGTTTCTGATTTTAAATTATCCACGTAAAAATCGCCGAAAATTACTCAGCAAATTACATAGCATTTCCCGAAAATTAAATTGAAATATTGAAAATACTTATATTGGTATGTACATTATAAGCTTTAATATTTCTTTATCGCATTTAGTTCAGTGTTGTGTTATTGATTTAAAGTGTTAATCTTTATTACAGAAGACGAAAACGAATATGCATTCTTTGCGAATGCTGCGCATTTAAAGATTTTATAATTTTAGTACATCGTTATGACCTATGCACTTTACGGTTAGGTCAATATAATCCGACCCATACACCCATTAAATTCATTAAAAAAGTACAATAAGTTCAAACATTAACACTGAGCAAATATGACCACTTTGTCTATATTTAGGTACAAGATTATATTTTCGGTAAATTATAAGTCAATGTTTGCTCATACCATGGACTTAATGGTTTGAAGATTTTGTTTGATTCGAGGACTGAATCATATAATCGGGAATCATTAGACCATAAGATTGGATTAGTAATGTGTCCTGCCAATCAGAAAACTGCGACTTCATCTGTTAGTTTCAACGCTGTTTGAAGATGTAGGCGAAGGCGGGACCTTAGATAAGGACTATATCCTCCTCCTTACCGGATTGAACAAAGGTCGGCATATTATTAAGCAGATCCATGGTAGTTAAGAAAAGTTTTGGAAGTAATTGTGATACAAAAGGAGGGAATCGGCTGAAAGAAAGAGATATCTAACCATGCACTGGTGCATTACCAACGCCACATCATTTTGCTTTATATCAGCTGCGTGCTTTACTTATTGTCCTTTACTTATTGTCAATCAAGTACATTACTATTTGTTAATAAATTGAGTAATATGCTTAGAAAGTACTGGCCGTGTAACAAAAGAGGTTGAACACGATGACGCACATGATTCTTTAGTAAAACGAATTGGTTCGTATACATGCTTAATAAAGTGGTAATAAATTCCTAACTACTGAGCCTATACACGAAAATTTTCATTAAGTAGGAACGAAATTGTTTAATTCGTTTTAATGAATAAATAAATCGTTTGTCGATTGAATTAATCTGTTTCTATTGGTAAATTTCCATTTTTATTTAAGAGAAACAAACATGTTTTTTAAAAACATACAACACCGATAAAATTATAGTTATTGTCTTAACATAAAGTTGTGATTTATTTGTATTTCATGAAAACATACTATGTGGATAGTAACACAATTATTTATTTTAAAACATAATAATTTTACTTTACATCTTCTGTAGTTAAAAAAGCACGTGGCTGATGCAATAACTATTTAAAACGAATACCTAAAGGTATAAAGTAGATTTCTGAAATACATTTCTTATAACAACAAACCGGTAAATGAAATAATGTATCTGTAGATGTTTTTTGTCACTTAGAGACACCGTACAAACAGGCTTTCGTGCGGCGCAACCTATTTTCAACGAAAACCATGCACAAGTCATAGAAAAGTGTAGTAGGTCGGTAGTTATTTGGACTACTAGTTATATTTACTCAAACTCGAATATTGGTCATACCAACAAATGCCGGTTGGGCGTGGTAATCCTAAAATACAGTTTATAATCTTAGATTATCGAAATATTGACATAAAACGCATAATTTCTAAACCAGAATCTTTACTCTGGTATCTTAACTATTCTAAATACATTTGAAGAATGTATCATAAAACCATTACTATTGACATAAGTAGAAAATACTTAATAACGACTAATTCTATTAGCGAAGAGGTATTATTTGACTAAGTGTTGAGCAAATACTTGAGAAAACGATACAATTGTGGCTTTGATTGTTCGATACACTGATACCTCGCCCAGTTTGCATAGCGCCTGCGAACTTTGACTGATTAACAAATCAAAACTGTATCTACGAAACATCTCAGCCAAAATGTATATAATAAGACCTGGTGTTACATCGGATCGACTCATTACAAGAACGACGTTTGAACGTAAACGGAAAAGATGGAGATGAAAACATATTTGTGTGCCATTCATTTGACGATGACATTTTTGTTTGAATATGTGTAAGTATTATAATGGATATTATTATCAAGACAACGCTATATATTAGTATGTTAATAATGCTGTGCTTTTTCTTTGCTTATATTTATTAAATTGGTATAAATGTGTTATGAACTGCTTTATTGCAGTTCGACAATAATATTTATTTTTGGCAGAAATATAAATTAATTGACAAAAAAAAATATATTATGATATGCTTTATGATAATTATAATTTTAATGATTATTTTTTATAAAGCAACGATAATTCATTTAGTAAGACAGTTATAACATTTATTTTATCACAAAGAATAGTTAATATTATATTCCAAAATAGCTTCACAGACAATTAAGAAAATATTGATTTTATTTTATTTTCGGTCGCATGTACAACATGCACATGAACATGTTGTATCAACTAAAGTATTTCGAAAATAATTACGTGTAGAAAACTTATTATTCTACAATGAAGTTTGACTTTCTTTACAAAGCGTATATTATAAATCATGAATATTTATTTGTGATAAATATGCTGTAATACACGAATGCAAAATAACAATAAATTATCATAATCTTCGTAACATTTAAACATGTTGTTTTTGTTGCTTCCAGGAAATTACTTTTATTTAATTTCTGCTCAAATAATTAAACAAAATGATATTCAATAAGCTAAATCTGAAGACATCGTGCGAACCAAAGTTTTACTATGGATGATTGGATATAAATTGTGTTCTTCGTTGCAGGACAACCAAGCCAACATTTTGGTGCCCAGTAGGAAGGTTTCCCCTGCCCGACGGACACTGTGAAATATGCTATGAAAATTGCGGCGAGCAAGGGTGAGTAACAATTTATCATTATAATGTCTTAGGATGTATTGTAGATATGGTTATGTTTAGTATTATATTAGTTAGTTTAAAAGTATTTATTGCATCAAATATGCATGGGATTGGATTACAAGTTTTTGCAACATTATCTGGATCCTCTCCCAGATGATTATATAACATAAATTGCTAAAATACACTATTAATTGTTCAACAACATAATCAGTTAGTATTATATGATGATATTATAAAATTGTATATAAATAAATATAACTGAAAAAGAACAAACATGATAAAATTTATTGATTTAATGCAATCTGATTAAACAAGTTCCAACAGAAACTTAGCCATGTTTGTAAATAAAGCATTTATTTAAAAAAAAAAAATCGTGTATAAATAGTATTATGGTTAATTGGGTATAATTTATAACTCAAACTTGACTTCTCGCTCTCTTGTTGATTCGTCTTTGTTGTTTTTTATATGTTATTGCTATAACTTTGTTAAATAGATTGTTGCTGTAATCCAATTGTCCTAGACCTTTTCATGTATTTATACTTTTTTTTTAAACTTATGAAATTTAATACTGATCACATTTCATGCTTTTATATATGTTACTATGTTTTTGTAAGTCTAATGAGTATGGAATAAACCAAACCTATTGTGCGAGGTCATGGATCACGAATGCATCTCTGTTTCTATATATTTTTATTTTAGTGACGCATACGATTCTCTTCATCTAAATACATAAAAAACTATACTAACGAAAACAATATAAATATAATAACATAATGTTATATTTTAGTACATTTTATACCACAATCCGCGTCTTGTTTGTTTTTAGATAAAAACAAGTAAAATACGCTCGGGTTATTCTGTAACAGATCATGAAAGGAGCCTAATGTTATGAAAGCAAACTTTTGACAAAAACATATATTGTTTTTATGTAGCGCAGTAAAACCACAGTAGTCGTACAATTTTAATATGTTTGAACTTAAACATGTTAACGCTTGGTTGATTTGGAATTTATTAGCATAGAAGCTGCACTGTGTTAAAAACACATATGACGTTCCTTTGATTATTCATTCCATGTTTATAAATTAAGCCGATGTCAAGTTGAATTGTGTTGGTGTTTTAAGGTGACGGAAACGCATTTCTTTATCTTTTTCACGGAAAATGGCGGAGTAAAGACTCACGAAAGTTCGAATGATTTTTTTAAATTTTAACGTCAACCTCAAGCTAATTAGTGATAACCGAAAGATTTTCAGTGTTCGTGGTTTTTGTTTGGTGTTTGGAAAGCCAAAGTTCTTGTTAGAAACCCCACCTGTCAAAACTCACATGCGCCAGGAGCGGGCATTGAACCTGAGTAGCCTAGGAGAGAAGCGCGTGTAGAAACCACTGCGTTTACCGGCAATCCTGAGAATTTTGTTTAAATGTTATTGAACTAATGTTAAAGCACTTGTTTGTAAGTGCGTGTTCGATATTCATGTTTAGGTTAATGACGAGCTACATATGTAGCCACATTTTTATTTCGCACCGCAGACCCCAAAAACGCGGTAAATTTATCAATTAACGTATTTCAGCTTTAGAACAAGAAGAACCGAATTCTTTCCGTTTTCTTCCGAACACATGCACAAATTACTTAAATAATAAAAGCAGAATCAGACATTTCAATATGACACATTTATTATCAACCCAGACGTGACAAAAGTTCCCATTTAAGACATTATTAGTTCGAGAATTGAACATGATGTTTCTTGTATTCCAGATGTACAGGACCAGGTTCGCATTTGGGTCACGGCGGATGTTCGTCGTGTTGGCTTGGGCTTCAACATCACCATGACAACGTGGAATGCATATCACCTTTCAGTGCATGCCCGGACGGTTACTATAGAAAAACATGGACGCATGGTGATCAAACCACTACTGTAAGTTTGTCTTTATATATTATGTTTGAAAACTATATAGAATAATGGCATATTACGTTGCTTTCTAACAGTGCGAACATGTGTCTACATGTATATTTTTAAAATACAAATCATTGTTTGTATTGATAAAAACTTGTTTGTGTGTTGTTTTTTTTTAACATATTATATTCATTTCCTAACTAACAAAATAACTTATAGAACAGTATTTACCTTTTTGTAAAGTTAATAATTCCTTTGAAATATTTCTTTAATTTCCAAAAAAACAAATTTTTGGCAATCTAACTTATTATTTAAAATTATATTGTAATTAAATTAATATAGATCTACTCTGTAAATAAAAACCGATGGATGTTATTATTATACTAAGGACAATAAGACAGCATATTTCTATTACTTATATAAATAAACCACAAGGTTGGGAATGAGGAACTGGACTTTTTTTGTTTAATGCTTACAATAAAACTAAACATTTTAGAAAAACACAGGCTTGCACATTTGCATATGTCCGTGTTCATCTGCAATAAAAATGAGCCTCGCTCTGTGAAAAGGGGGTTAAATGCATGTGCGTAAAGTGTCGTCCCAGTTTAGCCTTTGCAGTCCGCATTCACTAAACCCTCTTTTCACAGAGCGAGGTCCATATGCTCGTGTAAGGAACTTATCAACACAGTGCAGCAGTTGTCCACATTCGTTAGGGGTATATGTTTTAAGTGTGAACCTCATTGTCCCAGTTAAATATGGCACACAATTATTGCAGTTCTGGACGTAGTACGTATAATTTTAAAGCAATGTTACTATTTGTTATTCCGGTTGTGCAAACCGTAGTGAGCTTAATGCTGTTATGGGCGTTATCCCATATTAACCATAATGCATCGTTTATTCATGCTCGTGGAACGACTTATAATAAGCTAAGTGTATAGCTTCCAGGTCAATCCACATATTACTGTGTATGTAATTCATGTATATGCATTCCGAAATAATTATGTGTAAACCTACCTATATTAACGAACAGTTTTGTATACTTATTAGGTATGCAAACCGTGTCATCCCTTGTGCAAAACATGCACTGGCGCAGGGATATCCAACTGCATAGATTGTAGATTCTTCCGATGGGACGGTCAATGTGTTCAGGCCTGCCCGATAGGCTCCGTGACACGACACGGAAATGCTCGAACTTGTGTCATCACTGGTCCGACTCATTCCGGAAGATCACGGAACTCCTTCTACCTCTTGCCTTATCGAGACAGGCATCATCAAGCTCCGTAGATATGTTAGTAGTAACTGACAACGATATCACATTATTAAAATTGCCAAATACCCTTTATGTGCGTCAGTGAGTTCGATATTGGGAACCTTAAAAGTTGTCAAATTACACTGACTGACAACGAAACATCTTGTGAAAGACCATACTTTTAAAAATAGGTAAATTACATGCACATACATATATCTAACATTTTGGCAATCGACTCGTTGAATTGTCAATCAAGCAATAATTGTATGCAAGTGATGGTTATATTTAATTATGGCAAATAATGGTTGCATAATCAGAGCAATTTTTGGGCACAAGACTCATTGGCAAATAGAAAGGCGAAGCGATGTATGATCGTCTTCTGGTAACGGGTTACCCATGTGAATGAACGTAGATGTTTTCAACAAATTTCGGTATAGCTCGACTTGCTAAGAAAATCTAGGCCCCTCTGATGACGTCGGCAAGTGCCGTGAAATTCGTAGAGAAGAGTGATGAAGATGCTTCCAAACGAAATCTGCAGCAGGACTGTAGATGATTTATTTATTTAAGCCTCGCTCTGTGAAAAGGGGTCTTTAATGCATGTGCGTAAAGTTTCGTCCCATATTACCCTGTGCAGTCCGCACAGGCTTATCGGGGACGACACTTTCCGCCTAAACTGAATTTTCGTCAAGAATAGTCTTCCTTTAAACAAAATATACGATAAAAGCGGAAAGTGTCGCCCTTAATTAGCCTGTGCGGACTGCATAGGCTAATCTGGGACGACACTTTACGCATATGCATTAAACCCCTATTTCACAGAGCGCGGCCAATTTATTTAACAACTGATGATAATGATCACGCATCGGTAGATGAAAATGCCTTTAAACTGTAGGACATAGGGCTTATTTAGTATAAATTATACATTTTGCTGCTCGATAGAAGGTCGGGCCGATTTATGATTGGTTAACTACATGTGTAAAACACAGTTTTGTTCGGTTTCAAGCTGTATGATTTGTTTATTGTTTTTCCTGCATTCGTTTATGTTTTTTCCTTTTTTTTGAATACTTGGCAAATACAAAAATTAGCGTTAATTTCCACGTTGACCAATGTGTAAACAATCCATGGGGGCAGTTGTAATCATGTGTTTATTTCTTTATAAATATTTATAAATATCCATCTTGTTCAAGTTTTTCGATCCACCCTGTGAGCAATATGAAGTGCAATGATATTTTCATTTGCTCTTCAGTGCATTTCGGTAAAAAGCCAATATCCTCTCTAGAGTTCGTTATCTTTCGTAAGGCAATTTGTTGAATGCTCTGGCTCTTGAAAGTACAACCCATTCAGATCGACCTTGTAAATAAGATTCCTGTTATTTTTATCCTGACATGAAAGACACCCACGCACAGACATGAAAGACACCCACGCACACAGCTTCCCTGATAAGTGCTTCTGGTGTCAAAATTTGAATATTGCAGATTGTTTTTCTTTTACGATTTTTACATTATTGAGATATAAGAATGCCCTTTCATAGTTTTGTGAATACTAGCTTCATAGTTAGACAATTAATAGTTATGGCAATTAGTTGTATTCTCAAACTAGTGTGTTTTGCACAAGTTCAAGATTGTGTTTTGCACATGGACTGCACTGTTTGTGTTTTGGCTAGCTAAAGAAACTTCAGCGAACAGTTTATATAGTCTTGACATACCTGTAAAAGTATAAAGTCGCGCCAGTCAAAAATCATAAAAAAGCGACATTTAAAGTTATGGTAGCCAGAACTATGTTTTGGCCTGAATACATAGATGTCATTTTACCAGGCACACGCGTTTAAGCTATTACGGGATCTTAGGAAAGACTCAACTTATATTGTATTTAGAAACACATGCATTAAGAAACACATTAAAACGACGTGTATCTCCAAAGTAAATGTTGGTGTTTTAAACGCTAAAGTTGTGTAAGATTATGTGTGTATGTTTTGCCTGTGTGACAATAGTGTATTTGAACAATTGATCATGAACCACCATAACGATGCCAACGCCACAGTTGCTTTCATTACGATTTAAGTTGGCTGTATTGTATATAGGTATTGATAATAAGTGTGTTTTTACGACAAACTAAACTATATTGCAGGTTCTGAGTTATCGATAGATAGGACGTTCAATTAATTAAATTAATAGATATAAAATACAAATATAAACGAAATATGTTTAACAATTGTTAAAATCTTTAGCCGAATGGCGACCTTATTAAGGGAAGTGGTAAACCCATTTCGTTTTGTTCTCTAGGAAGGGATGCACCCTTTGAAGTTTCGTTTCGTTAAGCAAGATACCTTTACAGTTGTTGTTGTAATTGCTGTTACTGTTACTGTTTTTATTGTTGTTATATATACATGTGTTACCAGTTCCCGTTTGATTCCTAAAACAGGCATACTAAAAAAATGTTACGTTCGTTTAAACTAAAGTTCCTGTGTATTTTGTAAATATGTTTGATGTTTTATTGCATTAACAATTTTCATTTGATGTAACTCGTAAACGTTACCATGACAATTGCCATATTACGTTAACATATTTGAACCAACCAATACGATTATTTTATTAGTTTTTGTACCACATGAATCGATAAAAATAAACAATATCGAACTAAAATACGGTTCTTTGTTATCATTTAACTCGTAAATCACGTGTACGAAAAAAAAAACTTAGTATAACTATAATAAACTTATGATTGACTTGGTGTTTTGATTCATACCCGGTTAAATCCCTGAACATATGGAATTCACGAGTATAAAGTTAAAATTGCAGTATCAATAACCAATCTATAATATAGAGACAAAACATTAGTAACTGTGGTGTAAATGAACTGTTCTGATGCAATCAATCTAACTCTTTTAAACTTTGTTAAAATATTTCCATAGATGACATTACACGCAACTGCATCCGTTTTTCTGCGCATGCGCTTTTTGCGGTTTATTATTATTATAAATTATGACAATTATTGTACCGGGGTTAAATTTATTCGGTGATATCATTATTATATTCGCTTGCATCCGTTTAGTAACTACACATATGAAGCGGAAATTTGACACATCTTCGTTTGAAGGACGCATTTTAATGACAATGTTTTAATTACACAAGTGCATGCCATAAATTGTATTGCTGTTCCTTGATTGGATTTGTTACACAATGGTGGCAATTTCTATTAATATATTACAGCTAAGATAATGTATGCATCTCGAGTTTTTATTTCATCGTGTCCTCTGTATCATTTGATATTACTTTTAATATGAATACACATTTTTTTATAATAGTGTTACACTTCATTTCGTACAGTATCAAGTTTAAGTACTGTTGTTAACTTCCTTGTATTTATAAGGTTACTTGCCCTGACCCGACTGGTTTCTAAAAAGCATTACATAATAATCCTAGCATTTTTTTTTAACAAACACACAAACCAGTGTTTGTCTCTCAACAAGTCATAAAACGAAGTAATAACGATCTCTCTCCATACAAAGACCTATAAAATGCATGTGTATTTTAGGTCTTTGATCCATACAAACATATGTTACATACACATGTTATTTATATCTGTTAAATCGTCCATTAATTCATAACAACAAATTAAGAGCGTAATGCCTCTGTTTACGCTGAAGAAACATCTTAAATGCCTAAAACCAGATTAATGTGTACAAAATTATAAATGAACGTATCATACACGTGTGTTTGTTTTATACAAATATATTTTTTTGAGCTAAAAATAAAGAGCAAATAATCAAATAACCACCTGTCGGTCCTTTTAAACAATCACGATCGACTACAATAACATTATTTCATGACTTCGGACAAACACATTCATATTGCGACCCTACATTGTATACATTCAACTAATCGGCGCAATATAAAGCTTATTGCATATATTTAAGTGGGAAAATGCGGTGTTTGAATACTGGTTTGTGTGATTTGTTTGTTTTATTAGCGCTTTTGCTTTAAACATTATTCAAACAAAAATACTTTGAAATGCGTTTTGTTGTGAGAATCGATAGTCTTCATATTGGAAAGACCCTTTTGTGAACTCTTATCCCTTGGTACAAACAAATGGTTTGCAGTGATTTGAAAGAGTGTCACGTGGAAATTCGAATTTAACCACACGATTTGAGGCATCTTTAAATTGAATGACAATACATAATCTAAATGATCCAATCAATGGAATACTGTCATGTGTAATTGTATTGCGTGTTAAACAGCGAAAACAAGAGATGTGTTTGTCAGAAACACAATGCCCCCTACTGCGCCGCTTTGAAATAAAATTTCCATATATCATTTGGAAGGTTTAGAAATTATCTCCCTTTTAAAGCTTATGACTTCCCTTGGATTGTTGTTTTTTACCTTTGACCTTGAAGGATGACCTTGACCTTTCACCACTCAAAATGTTCAGCTCCATGAGATACACATGCATGCCAAATATCAAGTTGCTATCTTCAATATTGCAAAAGTTATGGCCAATGTTAAAGTTTTCGGACGCACAGACTGACAGACTGACGGACAGTTCAACTGCTATATGCCATCCTACCGGGGCCATAAAAATATTATTAAATGAATTCCGAATAATTACTTTAGACTAAATACCTTTACATAATAAAACATTACAACACATATTTGGGTTTTGATTTCACTTTGACCTTGCAGCTAACCACGTGGTCCTTCCTGTGACAATCCGTCTTATAAAGGTTAACATTGGTTCCAAGAAACCATACAATGCATAGGGAAGTCTAGGGGAAACGTTTTGGGACGGATAGTCCGACTTGCGGGACAAAGTGATTCCAATGCTCCCCCACTCACAACCTTCTGATAATCGGGAATAAAACTACCAATGCAAATACAGAGTGAAAATGAATGTTTACTAGGTTAAAATGTATGTTTCGTATGTGTGTTTGATCATTTTTCGATGATTAGTCAACTATTGTGATAAACCTATAACGTATTATTTCTGTAAGTAATATAACATGATACTCGATACATTGTGACATATTAAACTAGAGTTTCGTTTGTTATCCTGGTCTTTAAAGTAACACCTTAAGAAATGCGTACACATTGTAAAGGGATACTTACAAAACCCGCATAATAAAACATCAGGATAATAAAGCAAGTTTAGTTTTGTTCAGTTTCGTAATATATTCTGGTACATTAAGTAACTACTTAGAAGTGCACATTGGAAAGGGATACTTAAAATAATTACATAACACATCAAAATAATAAAGCAATTTATTTTTAACTTTGTTCCAAAATGGTTGATACAAGCAAATGCAAATTACATTCTAAATCTACACTCACTATACAAAGCATCTTTATTTGATTCAACACAAAGAAAATACCAACATGTTTATTGCACGCGCCTATAATGTTTAAATAAAGAACAGGCATACACAAATTAAAACAAAACTTGTCCAAAACATTATTTTGTGATAGAATGTTGCCTACAAAAGAAAATCTACATACCCTGCTTGCAAAAACAGGATGTAATAATTCCAAAAATGTTTAATTGTTTTACATGAACAAATATCATACATCAGAAGTGATATAAACAGATCACACATTCTAAGCATGTGTATTTAGAATATTACTATTTCTAATAATCCGTTTTGAGAGTAAAAACAGTCTTATCAAGAACTGACTTGTGAAAAAGGCATATGTACTGTATACACATAAATACTCATTGCCAAAATGAAATGAATCTATTAAATTATTTATTGCTAGGAATCATGCATTGATAAATTGTATTTGATCAATTTTATTTTATTAACAAAACATATTTAAGCATGTTTATAATACAATAAAAACAAGCAAATTCGTTGAATTGATATCCCCCCGCAAATTTCAAAATTTTGTGACAGACGGACTGACAGAATGGCAGAAAGACAACGCCAATTCTATATCCATCCACCTTTGGCGTGGGATAATAACTTTTTAAATGAATCAACTATATACAAATAACATTTAGTGTGTGCCTTACAAAATATAATTTCCATAGAAATTTATTAAAATTCACAACGCTTAAAACATGTCAGGTAAGTAAAGCAGTGCAAAGATTAAGAGAACATGGAAAACAAATCATTAAACAAACTTTCAAAGTGGGTATATACTATGATTATACTTGTTTTTGCAAAACAGATAAAACTTTGATGAATAACTAACAAAATATAAAAGTACTTAATAAGAGGTACCAGGATATGAATACTTTTTAGACTTTTATAAATTGAAAATACAAATTGTTTGTTACTGGTAAGTAAAAAATTCATTCATTAACAGAAGACATGTACATGTACACTGTTTGATTATCCCCACTATTCTGTGCAGATCTAAACAAGCAACACATAGACTTAATATGTTATTCTGACACAAAATGACTAAATGTGTCCTTAACGTCGAAATATTGGTCTTTATGATTTCCATTAACGTAAACAGATCTGGTACTATTAAAATATAGTTAATTTATTTAATTTAACAGATTAAGATTGAACAAATAAAAGCTTAAAAATAAAATTGTATATACTCGTTTTAACATAAACATTGTTTAGTGATACCATTAACAGGGATAATTGCTAAAAAAAACTCAGACATTAACACTTTCAAAATAAAATGGTGGAAAACATTTTTTAACTAAAAAAATAAAAAAATGAAAAAAACAACAACAAGACATGTGTCCATAGGACAAATATGCCTGCACATTCCTCTTTTGTTTTTTTAATTTGACCTTTGATCCCTGATTGTGACCTCAGCCTTTGTCACATAGTCATATGATGTTTTACATTCCAGCCATGTATTGCAAAGTTGTCACTCAGACGGGAATTTGTACACAGAAATCCGGTCAGACGAACACGTGTTTTACACAAGTTGAGTCCTGAATGGCCCTAATTACTTGGCCTAAGCTTGGAAACGACAAATTAATTTATTTCGGATTTTCTGAGAAAGGACAATAAGTTTCGATTTACCAACTTCTTGTTCAGTTCCTCACAATGGTGTATGCGTGTGTTTACGTTATTATGAAACGTAATTATGAAACACATTTATCGAAAATAAAAACACTGTGCTTAGTTGCATTATTACTAGTTATCAAATTGCAAGGTAATATATTTTTAACTTCTATAATATCTGCTTTGTTCATTATAATTACAATGTTTAACAATATATTTGCGTCACAGAACCTGACAAAGAATTTGATGGGTTCGCAAATTAAATGACGCTGATTTTCCATTATCGTCTTGTTATTTTGACCCGACTTATAAATTGCACATACACAAAATGTCAATTTTTCGAACCATTTTTATACCCCCGACGTATGAGCGGGTAGACTTATGACTGCGTTTTTACGGTAATCATTCCAAATAGGACAAGCTGGAGGTCAAATCCTTGAAAGTGGAAAAGAAGAAAAAACAATACAAAGCTTCAATAATTATGCGGACCAGACAAAGCGTTTGCTTTGAAGCAAGAAAAAAGGCAAATGTTATCTATGGAAGCAGATGTAGAAACAATACCATTCTAAAAGATATACAATTAACAAAAAAGATACACAGATATGCACATGCCATTAAAATGCAAGAATGGAATGTTAAAGCAAGCCCAAATACATGAGGACCAACTGATGAAGGATGGTAAAAATGCTAGCTTTAGAGCAAAATGATCAACCATGAGACAAATTCTAATACTAAAATAGATAACAAAGATGTGTACTGCTTTGCTAACAATTAAACATGAATAATGAATAATATGCCTGTCATTTCATTATGGAACATTAAAATTATGTTAGAATATACATTCGAAGAATTAAGTTTGCAAGACAACCATCATGATATGTATGACCAGTTATAAACACGTTTATTTCTAAGACTGTTTAAATATATATAAAATATATAAACTTCATTTGATTTTAAAGATTTTATTACAACTTTAGTTTAAAAAAAAAATGACAAGTCCAATCGGTGTAAAAGCCGTAAAACAATATAAAGCTATAAAAACATTTATCAACAAGATGTGTTTGTGAAACACAATGTCCCCCTATATGACGTTTGACCTTGAAGGATGAAGTTGACCTTGACCCTTCACCACTCAAAATGTGCAGCTCCATGAGATTTACATGCATGTCAAATATAAAATTGCTAGCTTCAATATTGCAGAAGTTAGATTACATGAGCAATTTTGACCCATATATTTGACCTAGAAGGATGACCTTGACCTTGACCTTTCAACACTCAAAATGTGCAGCTTCATGAGATACACATGCATGCCAAATATCAAGTTGCTATCTTCAATATTGCAAAAGTATTCATAAAATAAGCGATTTGGGCCACATATATTTGACCTCTGACCTTGAAGGATGACCTTGACCTTTCACCACTCAAAATGTGCAGCTCCATGAGATACACATGCATGCCAAATATCAAATTGCTATATTCAATATAGCAAAAGTTATTGCAAAATGTTAAAGTTGGCGCAAACCAACCAACAGACCAACCAACAGACCAACAGACAGGGCAAAAACAATATGTCCCCCACTACTATAGTTGGGGACATAAAAATATTATTTGCATAAAAAAATATCAAACCACAGATATTATAATAAAATACCAATAGCTTTTTATTATAACACATTAGTTTCAAATCTTGTAATAATATTTCATTTCAATTTAAGCATGATTTGTTAATATACATTAATTACTTACTTTTAAGGGACCTGTTCACAGTTTGGAAAAATTGACACAATTGAAAAAAATATTTCAGATTTGCAAATTTTCGTTGTAGTTGTTATTTGCGAGAAAACAATAATACTGAACATTTACCATGGTCTTAAATATCCATCATATGCATCTTTTGATGATTTAAAATCCTGGAAATTATAAAACGTTACAAATGCGAAACAATTGAATAATTTGGAGAGTTCTGTTGGTATCGTTATATTTTGTGACACTACCTGGATTGCTTAAATAAAGTATTAAATACATGGCGAACTGTATCAGCACAGATCGCCTAGTGGTTAGACTTTTACTAAAAGGGTCAGTGGTTTGAGCCCAGGTTTGGATAACTTTTTTTACAAAACAAAATAACACGGAAACGCCACAAAACCAGGTTTTCAATGTTTTTGTTAGTAGTCCAATATCAATAATTGTGCAATCACAATCCAAGTCTGCATGTAGGCTTCTAACACATAAATTTTACAACAATGCCCGCGTTATATTATATACCAATGCTTATAAACAACCTACAAACAAAAATTCAATGCAATACATGTGCCATGCAAACTCAAGTTATTCCTAAGAAACCAATTTTCTATTCTTAGAAACAGTGGTCTTGACCTAAAGCCAACATGCCCCCCATACAATCCCAATCTTAGTCTCCCTGCAAGCTTGCTATATTCTAAGTTCCATCAAGATTGGTCCTTTGCAAACTGACTTTGTGGACCAGAAACAACCAGTTTGATGTTTATCTAGTTAATGTAAAATTGCGCTTGACCCAACTGGCCCAAAATGCAATCACAACCTATGTCTTCATGCTAGCTATCTAAAACACAAAATTTCAGCAAAAGATCTCCATCCAAACTCAAGTCATTGAGCGAAAACTGTTGTTGTTTTTAGGAACAATGACCTTGACCTAGCATGCCCAGCAAGGTCAATATACAAACTTGCTATTTCCAAAGCTTCATCAAAATCCATGCAAACTAAAGTTATTGACCAGAAACCCCCTGTTTGACGCTGAAACCATACCTAAATCTAAGATAACCAGGTTTTTTTAACTTCATTGAAAACCTGGTTAAACAAGACCTGTAACCATAGGATGACATATGCCCCGTTTTTCCACATTTTTGTAGACCTATACACAAAGTGTTTTTCCACATTTTTCGAAACTTAACGCAAAGGCAAAGTGTGACGGAATTTCAGACGGACAGACAGACGGACAGTGCGATCACTATATGCCCACCTTCATAGGCATAAAAACTAACATACTATCTGTGCAATCATCATTTGAGATAGACTTTCAAATGATCATGTAACAGCAAATTAGACGCTTATATCATTTAACATTAACGAACAATCAAAATATTGTAAACGGATTACTATAGGAATCCAATCATTTGCAAGGCATTTGGTTGATATATACATATATGTAAAATGTGCACGTTTATATCAGTTTAGGCACTGGTAAGTCTGTAAATGCATACCCTCGATAAACTTACTTTTGATTTGTTTGTAAAAGCGCTGCTACTTTTTTTGTATTTTCATCCTATATTAATGCTGGTCTATTACAAATTCAGAAATCTGAAGGTTCAGAAATAGTTAATAGTTAACTTTTAAAAAAATCGGCGAATAAGCTCCATAACTTTACAATTGAATATAACAGACTAGACTTGAAGACAACTATAAGCAAGTGCCAAAATAATACGGCACAAATCAAGCCTTCACAAAAAGTGCTAGTCCACCAGACCAGGTTAGTAAAGGCTTCACTATAGCAATAAAAGGAAAACTGCCAATCCCCATGGGGTAATTGTTTTTCAACGGACTGGAACTACTTTCCCACTCTGCACGTAAATCATTTAAAAAATCTTCTGACCAAATTTCATGAAGATTTGGCCATAAAGTGTGAGTTAAATTGTTAACAAAGTTTCACTTAAATCCAAGTTTCATGATGATTGGACCAAAAATGTTACTTCTAGAATTCACAACAGCCACATAACGAAAACTGCCCCCATGGCGGCAATGCTTTTCAATGAACCATAACAATTTTTTAAACTGGACCGAGATCATTAGAACAAATGTTTTGACCAAGTTTAATTAATGAAAACTGGACCAACAAGAGATGTGTTTGTCAGAAACACAATGCCCCCTACTGCGCCGCTTTGATTTTTTTGATTTTGTTGTTGTTGACCTTTGACCTTGAAGGATGACCTTGACCTTTCACCACTCAAAAAGTGCAGCTCCATGAGATACACATGCATGCCAAATATCAAGTTGCTATGATCAATATTGCAAAAGTAATGACCATTTTTCAAAACCTAATCGCAAGTGTGACGGAATTTCAGAAGGACAGACAGACAGACGGACAGTGCAATCACTATATGCCACCTTACTGGGGGCATAAAAATGTGACTTCTTGAGTGTCAACAAGATTAACATAGCCATATAAGGAAAACTGCCACACCCCCAGGCTGCCATATTTTTCAACGGACAAGCATTTTCAAACTCGGCTGAAACTTCATTAGAACACATTTTTGGACCAAGTTTCAATTTTTAAAAATGTGACTTCTAGAGTGTGAACAAGCTTCTTTATTTAAATTTGACCTACATGTAGTAGCCTAGTTTGTGACCTCATGTGACCCAGTTTCAAACAGGGTAAAACATTTATTTGGACAAAAGCTTCATGAAAGTTGGACAATAACTGTGGCCAATAGAGTATTAACAAAGTTTTACTATAGCCATACAAAGAAAACTGCCCCAACCCCTTGCGGCCATGTTTTTAACAGACGGAAACCATTTCCCAACTCAGCCAATATCATAAAATGTGATATTTTAATCAATTTAAACTAATAATTGTAAAAAATACGGTATTTTAGAACATTTTCTTTTTTCGTCATTCGTGGTTTACAGTCCCTTTAATGCATTCCACTCATTGGGGGCATAAAAACAACCCACCATTCATAAGTTCCATGTTTTTACACCAATATACCGCATGATTCCTGGAAGTACAACTGAAGATTTTCAGTGTATCTCTTTTGGGGAAACATAATTGGTTTACTCCAGTTGTGTAGTAGAAATTTAGTACATCTATATAGTATAGCTAGTGTAATGTGTAAAATTCAACTATATACATGCAGTATGATTGTACATTTAATGATTTATAATGATTTTGGCAAGTGAATTACAACTGCTTATATCAAGACTTCATATTTCATATCCACATGTTATGCAAGCAATCGTTAATTTACCCGTTTCCAGCTCTGATACGCATTTTGACACATTTATTGTCCCTTAGAAAATCAAATTAATTTAAAGACCTTTCTTACTAGATTCAAGTTTTAAAGGCTTCATTTCTAACCTTAAGGTACTGATGAGCAGCAAATAGCACAAAACCTAAACAGACTGCGAGTTACTCGCAGGCTGTTCTGGTTTTATGCTGGTTGCATATAGCCATTTTCACTTTGCATCTGAGTGGGAAAGGATTCAGAAAATAAAACCATACCAATATCTGATAATACATCGACATGCAGGCAGACCTGATAATACATCTACATGCAGGCAGCAAGCAGAAGTCAGGCGGCGTTCAATTTAGGATGATCAAGATGAAGCTTTGCAGAAAGACGAGGCAGGCAAAATGCACGCAAGCAACAACACCAAAAGCAGCGTATCAACTCCTGAAGACTGAAAAAGCATTGACACATGTACAACTAATAACAAAAACAGTGAGCTTAAGATAATACTATTAAAACAAGCTTAAGAATATTTGAAAAATCAGGACCAGGAGCCCTATTTACCAACGTACGTAAGTCTCAAATTTTAGACTCAGCTCAAGTTTCTGACCCAGACTCAGGCTTACAAAACTTAATTCACGAAACATAAAATTGTAACTTTCAGACTCAGATCGACTCAGTTAGGTAAGTCTCAAATGCTAAGTCTACAATTTTTAGACTACATGTAACATACACATCATTTTGCATGGGTATGTTGTTGCCATGATAACAACAATTCTGCTGTATACATTTACTCTCCATGCATTTAGGGTAATACACTACATTCATTAAATCAACCTAATAACTAATAATGGTGACTTTCAGATATACAGGTTTCATAGAAACTATTTAAACTGAAATTCTATGGATTCCATGACAAAGCTGTTGCCCATTATAGAATGTAAAAAAATGAAGGTAAAAAGTGTATGCGGATAGGGCCTTTTTCTACTGTTTTCATGGGTCAGAATATCTGACCCTTTCCAAAAAAGTTAATGGAACCCAGACAATAACACCTTAACATTAACAGGTAGCATAGCATACTGTTATTTTTTTAAGTCCTGCTGAAAATCTGCTCAAATAAAATGAAATATAGTTCACAACACAACATTAAGGGTATAAATTATAAGAAAATAGCACTTCTTATATGACTAAAAGCACAGTATGATGCTTCAGTAAGTGCAAAAGCATTTCGCATAAATACATTTTTAAATGACTAAAAGCACAATATGACGCTACATGCAAAAGCATTTCGCATACATTCATTTTATAATGCTACATGCAAAAGCATTTCGCATACAAACATTTATGTTAGTATTGATTTATCTGATATTCACCGTGCCTACTGTTAGTAGTGAAAGAATGACTGAATGAATGGGGCGAGTCAGAAACCCTCCGTTCGTGGTCCTGATTGGAAATCTTAGGATAGTGGTGAGTCACGCGAGAAGGGACCTCATTAAGGGACATCTGACTATGAGCTGACAAAGACAACTGTGAGTTTTCGATGGACCTACTCTCATGAGAGTCATGCATTTTGCCATACAGATTACGAGTATGATGTTCAGTGGAACGCAGATAATCCTCGTCAGAAAGCTTTCGCATTCTCTCATCAATGCCCTCGAGTCTGGCTTGCAATCTGTCCTGATCAGACTGCAAGTAAGCTTCGTTTGATTGGTTATCAAGAAGCCTAGACTGCATAACCTCCCTTTTAGACTCCAATGCCATGTGCAATACCCTTTGCTCACTTGGGCTCATCATGAGGTTAGACTGTGAGAAAGCTTCGTCTGATTCATTATCACGAAGACGAGACTGCATTACGTCCCTTTTAGACTCCAATGCCATGTGCAGAACCCTTTGCTCACTAGGGCTCATTATGACATTGGACTGTGAGTAAGCAAGCTGCGAAAAAGACATTTGAACACTTGACAAAGTAGGGACAAAACTATCTTGACCTTTTTGACCTGTGGAGACAGGAGATCCTTGGTTGAGGGAGAACGGCATTGGCAGAGTTGTGCGTGGACCTTGGTTTCGATCCCTCTCTCCAGAAGGCGTTCCAATTCTCACCATCAAGTTGGTTTTTGTTCCCATGAACCGCGGCTTGACCTTGACCTGCGTGGGAAGGTCATCATCGGGGTCATGGTCACTCATGCTCTCACGTTCCAACATGAAGGCGTCTTCAATCTCTGAAAGGTTCCTCTGGATTCCGGCCCCGTTCGGGTCTTTGGGGCCACGTTTGCGCTTTTTAACAGGTGATGGTGAAACTATCGGACTAGTGATGGAGCCCTCAGGGGCTTTCAAATTTGTATGTAGCTGAAATTTAAATAATTGATTAAGTTACCAATGACATTATAAACCTGCATAAATATAATTTTTCAGTTATAAATGTTAAGTCAAATTCATATACAGAACGGTAAAAAGTCATCATAAAAAAGGTCAGCTTTTTGGTAAGACTTGACCTGGTGACCAATTTTAAAGAAACATTTGACTCAAATTTAAATTTGGCCTAGACATTTTCAATGTGGCCTCAAGAATGGTAACAAGTTTTTTCTAAGATTTGGCCTGGTGACCTATACTTTTTGGATGCACTTGACACAGACTCAACCTCAGCCCCAATATTGTAAAGATAAACATTCTGGCTAAGTTTCACAAAGAATGGGGTTAGAAATGTGGCCAGGCTCCAGATTGGTAACATGGTTTTCCAAAAATTTGAACTGGTGACCTTGTTTTGTATGCAAGTTACGCAGACTAAAACTCAGCCAAGATATTATCAAAATATACATCCCAACCACGAATCTGTCATCAAGATTGAATCATAAATGTGGCCTCCAGAATGGTAACAAAAAGTATTTCTTAGATTTGACCTGGTGACCTACTTTTTGGACACATGTGTCCAAAATTCAAACATGGCCAAGATATTCTCCAGATAAAACATTCTGACAAAGTTTCATTAAGATTGGATGAAAATTGTGGCCTCTTGAGTGTTTACAAGCTAAATGTTGACAACGCCTATCGCACACAGCAATACGACAATTTCCAAACATAGGGTGATCACAATAGCTCACTTTCAGGTCAGCTAATAACGGCTATAAAATCAGCCAAACAAAGCACTGTCAGGCTGCCCAGGTAGCCATAAAAGCATCCAGAGTAACTGTTCAAAACTTCCCTACCTTCTGTGTATGTGTGTTGAGACTCTGTTTGGTTGCGTAACTACGGTCGCACACTTCACATCTGAACTGGCGGGCGATGTCGCGCTTCACGTGTTCCTCGTGGTTCTTCTTGTGATGGTTCAGATTTGATAACTGGGCAAACGATCTTCCACAACCCTCCACGTCACATTTGTAGGGACGCTCACCTGTAATTGACCATGTTGTTATGCGAGGCAACAAGAAAAGATGAAGAGGGATGGAAACTAGTGGTTGCTGGTTAACCCGGGCGTGTAGATTTCGGCCCAGGCAACTATGTTTCAAATCTTGGTAGCCTGTCTGGGCAACTAGCTTTTGTAAAGCTTGAAACAATTCAGTGTTATCAGCAATCAATAATCAGTTTAATCAGTCTTCACTGTAATATATTTAAACCACTAACCCGAATTATTATGCTTTATTTGAAACAGATAAAAAATCCAATAGCCCGACTATATAAATTATTAATTACTTGTAGCCCAAATAGCATTTCACCCGACCCGGTGTAGCGGTCCATTTTTTCCCCCGGCCAGTTTTTCCCTGGGGAAAAAATGGCCTAGGCCAATTTTTCCCCGGGGAAAGATTGGCCTAGGCCGTTTTTTCCCCCGGGGCAAAAATGGCCTAGGCCGATTCTTCCCCCCTAGTCCAATTCTCCCCCCCCCTGATTTTTCATTTAATATATCTTTCTGTCTACACCTTTCTACACCGATTCACTTTAAATTGATACTGAACTTCTCTTATGACAATACGGTCAATCTCAACTATGCATGGCCCCATTACCAACCCTGGGGCGCCCTGCCCACAAAGGTCACACCCACCAAAATTGCCTTTTACTATTACTTCTTCATTTCTACACCAATTCACTTTTAATTGATACTGAACTTCTCTTATGACAATACGGTCAATCTCAACTATGCATGGCCCCATTACCAACCCTGGGGCACCCCTAGGTCAAACATTCGGCGTGGGGATACGCGTCGGCCTCTGCCGCGCCATTTCTAGTTATTATTAG
>VMBQ01000070.1:0-13709 GCA_007657795.1 Dreissena rostriformis | reverse complement strand
CCACCACCACCACCACCACCACCACCACCACCACCACCACACAGTGACAAAAAACGTATTCACACAATGGCTGCTACTACAACTTATAGCTCATATAGGGGGCATGCATGTTTTACAAACAGCCCTTGTCTTACATTTCCAGCGATGATTGAATGTAAATGTAACATGACTACTGGTGAATAAAATGTATTTACAGTAAAAAAATAATTTATTCAAGTTCAAAATGTGCCATAAAAAATAAAAACAAACATTTTGTATCTCGTTATATCTATGTTACCAGACCACATCTGGTGTTGAAATTTTGGCTATTGCTATAAGGAACACAGATTTTGTATGGGTTAACTTTATTTAACGAAATATTTGACAAATATTTGACGAAATATTCGTTGATTTTGAGTGTAAATGGGGCTTTAATTGTATTCAAGTTCATGTTTGCCATACCAGGTTAGAGGGGGACAGTTTTGTACAGTTCAAGGCCATGGTCATCACAACAAGTCTGCATCTGATGCTGCTGGTTTTTGATGTACTGGCCTGTGACAACCTGCAGACGAACGGACACTCCTGGATTTTTGTCTTCATACCCTTGATGTTCATGTCAATTGTGGCCATAGGCTTTTGCGTGTGGGCCATTAAAAATGAACGTTCTTTTGAGGTGGGCAGCTTTTATTTTTACTTCTTTTTATGCACCCCCTCTTTTGATTTGGTGGGGACGCATATTGATTTGCCCTGGTCCGTTCGGTCATCTGTCATTTTTGTCTTGTGCATAACTAAAAAAGTTATACTGTGAGAACGCTCAAACTTTACAAATATCTTTGCCAGGATGTGAACTTCATATTTTGGATTGGATGTTTTGGGCATTGCAGGAGCTATGGCTCCTATAAAAAATTGAAGACAATTTTGAACTTGTGTCACGCCTGACTCAACTATAAATGCTGCTAGAGGGTTGAAACTTGACAAATATATTACGACTTGCACACACCCTTATTTTGGTTCAGATGTTTTTGACTTGTCAGAAGTTATGGTCCTTTTTTAGCAAAAAAAGACAGTTTTTAACTTGTGTCTTGTGTAACTAAAAAAATATTGCCGCTGTAGGGTGGCAACTTTACAAAACATATTAAATTATGAGCATCATATGAACTTATGCACCTCTGTATTTTGTGGTTTGGATGACATACATGTAACTGGAGTTGTGACCATTTTTTTTATAAAAAATACATTTTTAATAAAGATTTATGCTTAACTCACAAACTATTGCTGCTAGAAAGCTAACACTTTACAACCATACTAATATCATGATTTTATCATTTAGACTTTAGCACCTCCATATTTTGGTTCAGATTGTTTTTAACATTATTTGCCTTTTGGGTAAATGCACTTATCCCCCGCCAAAGGCATTGTCTGTCCGTCTGCCTGTCACAAAACTTTTCAGGGATATATCTCAGAAACTACATAAAATATCAACATGAAACTTCATGGGTGTATAGATATCAATTAGGAGAAGTGCCATGCACAAGAACCATAACCCTACACTTTCTAAAATAAGAGTTATTGCCCTTTGTGTTTTTTGTAGGATGTAACTTTTCAGGGCTATATCTCAGATACCATACAAGACTTCAACATGAAACTTCATGGGTGTAAAGATATCAATGAGCAGAATTGCAATGCATAAAAACAATTACCCTACACTTAATTACTTTATGAGAATTATACCATATATCAAGGGATTTGCATCCATCTATAAACAAACTTTATTTGGCGGGGGATATCAATTCAATGAATTTGTTTGTTAAGCAAAGAATGACCGTTGTTAACTTCTGTGGCATGTAACTCATAAAATATTGCTGCTAAATAGATGAAACTTTACAAATATGTGAATCAGCATTTAAACTTGAGCACCTCAATATTTTGGTTCTAATTGTGTGTTTTTCATTTTTAGCTGGAACTCTTTTGTTCTGTGAACATCCTGCAGTTTATTTTCCTGGCCCTTCGCTTGGACAATGTGATAACATGGAGCTGGGTGGTGAGTAGCATTGCTTATACCTAAATGTGTCCTAAAGTGATGGTGTCATGAGGTAAATGTGTCATTAGGTAAATGTGTCATAGGGTAAATGTGCCATAAGGTAAATGTGTCATAAGGTAAATGTGTCAGAAAGTAAATGTGTCATAAGGTAAATGTGGCATAAGGTAAATGTGGCATAAGGTAAATGTGGCATGAGGTAAATGTGTCATAGGGTAAATGTGTCATAGGGTAAATGTATCATAAGGTAAATGTGTTATAAGTTAAAAGTGTCATAGGGTAAATGTATCATAGCCTTTTTCATAGGACAAATGTATCATAGGCTAAATGTATCAAAGGGTAAATGTATCATAGGGTAAATGTGTCATAGGGTAAATGTATCATAGGGTAAATGTGTCATAGGGTAAATGTTTCATAAGGTAATTGTGTCATAAGGTAAATGTCTCATAGGGTAAATGTGTCATAAGGTAAATGTAGCATAAGGTAAATGAGTCATAGGTAAATATGTCATAAGGTAAATGTGTCATAAGGTGAATGTGTCATAAAGTAAATGTATGATAAGGTAAATGTGTCATTAGGTAAATGTGTCATTAGGTAAATCTGTCATAAGGTTAATGTGTAATAATGTAAATGTGTCATAAGGTAAATGTCTCATAGGGTAAATGTGTCATCAGGTAAATGTGTCATAAGGTAAATGTGTAATAAGGTAAATGTCTCATAGGGTGAATGTGTCATAAGGTAAATGTGTCATAAGGTAAATGTGTCATAGGGTAAATATGTTATAAGGTAAATGTGTCATAAGGTAAATATGTCATAAGGTAAATGTGTCATAAGGTAAATGTGTCATAAGGGAAATGTGTCATCGGGTAAATGTGCCATAAGGTAAATGTGTCATAGGGTAAATGTGTCATAAGGTAAATGTGTCATAGGGTTAATGTGTCATAGGGTTAATGTGTCATAGGGTTAATGTGTCAAAGGGTAAATGTGTCATAGGGTAAATGTGTCATAGGGTAAATGTGTCATAAGGTAAATGTGTCATAAGGGAAATGTGTCATAGGGTAAATGTATCATAAGGTAAATGTGTCATAAGGCAAATGTGTCATAAGGTAAATATATCATAAGGTAAATGTGTCATAAGGTAAATGTATCATATGGTTAATGTGTAATAAGGTAAATGTGTAATAAAGTAAATGTGTCATTATGTAATTGCATCATAAGGTAAATGTGTCATAAGGTTAATGTGTCCACCATTAATGTGTAATAAGGTAAATGTGTAATAAGGTAAATGTGTCATAAGGAAAATGTGTCATAAGGTAAATGTGTCATAAGGTAAATGTGTCATAAGGTAAATGTTTCGTAAGGTAAATTTGTCATAAGGTAAATGTGTCATAAGGTAAATATATCATAAGATAAATGTTTTGTAAAAGGTACATGTGTCGTAAGGTAAATGTTTCATAAGGTAAATGTGTCATAATGTAAATGTATCGCATTGTAAATGTATCATAAGGTAAATGTGTCATAAGGTAAATATATTATAATATAATGTTTTATAAGGTAAATGTAGCATAGGGATGATGAATCATAAGGTAAATGTGTAATAAGGTAAATGTATAACTTGATGTTTGGTAAGATGGGCTACTGATGTTTGTTTGTTTGTTTATTTTATATTTTGATGTTTTCTAGATATATGATATTTTCTAGATATACATTTTCAGAGATGGACATACAATAGTTATGCTTTGTTGCTTACTCATTTTTATGCCCCCGAAGGTGGGCATATAGTGATTGCACTGTCAGTCCATCTGTCTGTCTGTCTGTCTGTCTGTCTGTCCGTCTGAAATTTTGTCATACTTTGCGTTTAGGTATCGAAAAATGTGGAAAAACATTTTGCTATAGGTTTACAAAAATGTGGAAAAAGGGGGCATATGTCATCCTATGGTGACAAGCCTTGTTTAAAACATTTTTGCGTACATGGACGGAATTGATAATCAGATTCAACAAATATATCAGCATAAAATATGCTTAAACAAATCTTTCCTTCTGCAGATCGTGTTCATACCAATATGGATCGTGATGTGCGTGTCATTGATAGGCGTCATCTACGCCATCATTCTCGCCATTCTGTTGTCACGGACACCCAACATTCTGCGGGATCAAAGACGGGGAAATTTGACAACTGCAGTCGGCTATTCTCTGCTTGTCATTCCAATGTTAATATTTGAGGTACATGTAAGCCTATTAATTTTGCAGCGACTTCGTTTTCATTTTTTTACTTGAGACCTAAGAATAAATAGCAGTCTTTAACATATTTTGATATCACAGTTCCCTCCTGCATTTGCAATTGGTGATTCACTTTGTTGATATTTGTATTTAACTGTGATGTTCTTAAAAAAACTTCTAGTTTGAGTGATTAATTTAATGTAGTCTCTAAAAACGTTTATTAATAGCAACTTTCTTATTTAGAACCATTTGTTTTAGCTTATTTATGTGCATAGGTGCACACATCATAGAAATCCTATGTGTGCGATGTGGCTACATTCAAAAATCACATTTAATGTACTGGTATTTTTAATGAATCAGGTCTGCCCATAGATGCAGTCGTTAAGACGCAGCGGGACCTGTAAATAAAACTGACATACACATGCACAATGAATCAACACCCGCTTACCGGGGACAATGTTGACACTCTTTTAAGGGTCATCCTTGATGGCTGTGCGGGAAAAATCTTTGCGCTTTAGGGTCCATTTTTGCCATCTAAATCTTCAAAAAAATCAAAATTTGAAGGTTTGGGCCCGGAAGACATCTGACATTTTGTTTCTTGAGTCAAAGTTTGTTAATAAGTCTTAATGCTTAGAATGTGTTTGTGCAAATATGTCTGGAGGTTTCTAGTCTTAAGTTATTTTCACTGTCAACATTTAAGTTATATGCAGGAACAACAAACAAGATTAGGCAACAATTAAAAACAGTTGAACAAATTAAAACAAAACACATATCTACTTTCCCGCTTTTTCTTTTTTAAGTGACACCTGAACTTCCTATTTTCTTCTTGATTTTAACCATGTTTGTCTTACGGCGTTTACTTAATACCAGTTTCCGCTGGAAAGTCATACAAAAGTGGCAATTTTATAAACATATCTGCATGATTCTAGTCCATAATTTTGTGCAATTCATTTCCACAAACTGNTTTACGGGGAATATAGTCAATAAGTAGAAAAACTCCAGATAGGACCAAATTAATGGTTGCTTAATAGTGATTATTCAATCAAATAAAGAAGTTCAAATTAAACATCACATTTCTGCTTAAGTTTAGAAGAACAAAATTGGGTTGTAAACAAAAATTGAACGAACGATGGATTCTTATTAACAGTGTAAACATGACTGTGATCTACACACCCCATCCTGGATCACTCTTGACACAAAAGATTGTCTCCAAAGACATCAGGTAGTGGTTCTACCCAGGACATAGACCTGAGAGTGCCTCTATTAGCCTTTGGTTTTCTATGCAGTTGACCTTGAATTGAAAGGTTTAAACTAACTGGTGACCTTGTTGTTGCAGATACTCCTGGCCAACCGATTGGATGGGGACAACCATTTCAAATACACTGCAGTCACTGTGCCACTGTTTATCTCCCTTTTCACACTCATTCTGTTATCATTTGGAGCAAAGGGAGGCAACCATTGTAAGCATATTTATAATAACTATCCTTTGTTGGCTCAAAGTTATATGCATGAGCAATTACGTGACAAATCCCAAATGAAAAACAAAAAAATATTTTCTAGATACCCATGATTTATAACTCCATTTAAAATTCATATGAAATGAAATGATGCTGCTTTCATTTGAATAATATTTATTTATTTGTCCATAGAGATATTTTATTGCACTAGGTTTTTGTACAATTAAATTATGCATACGGTTACTGTGGAACTAATGTTATTAGTTGTACACTAATTTTCATGGATTTTTGTGGCAAAATAAAATGTTTAACAAACATTTACATCAATTGTCTTATGGCAATCTATATAAAAATATCAATTGATCTATGATTTTAGAATCCACGAAATGTAATGGCTTGGAAATTAAATGAATGCACAGAAGTTTATATTTTGTCTGCGAAAGAATAATATTTAGAGTATGCATACATCAGGGTCTATATGTAAATATGATTATACACAGCTTTTAAATTTTGTTTGCTATAAAATAGTCATACTATTCACTATATGAGCCTCCCTCTGTGATAAGGGTGTTTAACCCTTTGCATGCTGGGAAATTTGTTGTCTGCTAAAATGTCTTCTGCTGAATTTCTAAAATTAGCATTTTCTTCGATTTTTTTTCAAAGAATACTATCAGAATAGCAAACAGTTTGGACAGAACGTGGCGTCTCATCAGGATCCAAACTGTTTGCAAAGACCTTTAAAATCCGGTTCCAGCGCTTTAAGGGTTAGTGCAGTTGGCTCAGGCTAATCAGGGATGACACTTTCCACCTAAACTGGAATTAATTTAAGAAGAGTCTTCCTTTAAACGAAAAATACAATACAAGCGGAAAGTGTTGTCCCTGATTAGCCTGAGTGAACGACCCTTTATGTACATGCCTTAAACCCCCTTTTCTCAGAGAGCAACTCGTATATAATCTTCATACTTTTCAGGGTGGTTTGGTATAAGAAAAGACTTCTGTCAGTTCTTTCTGGGCATTTGTCCGTGCCTGCAGGAGTACGGGAACATTTCGTATACAGCTCAGTCCCGCACTGAGTCCCAAACTGGCGTGAATGAGAAAACAAAACCTGGTCAAAAGAAGGCGCCATTTGATGATCAGCACAAAATTGTCATGCCCATTATATCCATTGACATGCCTGACTGAAGACTTGTTTTCCTCGGATTGCTGACTTCCTACAAACAGGGTGCAGGATCAATGGGGTTTTCAGGGGTTTACACATGGCTGGACGAAATGTAAACACACCGTTAAGAACTTTCTCTTTGCAAATATCTCGAGTTATTGAAATACATTTGCAAAAAATCTTGAGTGCAGTTTTTCTTGCAGCTTATGCCGATATCTTAAGATTTAAAAATAAAATCCTTGAATACGTCTAAAATCGGTGCCAAAAATCCACGTTTCGTGAAGCATAAGTCGGTACATGAATGCCGCACAAATCGAATTTTTGGCCAAGATTACATGTACATGCTTATTAAATAAAGTAATATTGATGTATTTCACATTGCCATACGCAGTATAAAAAACTGTCTTTAATGCGCTAGTTGAAATTCTTTAGAAAATTTGTTTTAAAAAGTTATTTCAAAACAAAGCACCACTTACCGGTGTGTATACAATGTACATCCATTAACGTTTAATTGTGAACCCCACAAAGTTACCCTTCACCCTGCAAAGCTTGTATGAGTCTGGACATAATTGGTTCCACAGCGCATGTGTATTTGGGTCCACTTTTTAATCTGTATTGTGTGTCAGATGTATTTGTGCAATCTTTTAATTTTTCAACGGTATGTGATTGTCAAATTGTGTTGAATTGGAACAGATCCAATCGGAATAGTGATTTTTAGCTCACCTGATTGCTCAGGTGAGCTTTTTGGATCGGTCTTTGTCCGTCGTCCGTCCGTCCGTCGTCCACATTGGTTTGTAAACACTCTAGAGGCCACATGTTGGTTGAGTTCAAAAGTGGTTCTGATCCGTTGAAAAACATGGCCGCCAGTGGGCGGGGCAGTTTTCCTTATTTGGCTATAGAGAAACCTTGTAAACACTCTAGAGGCCACATTTCTTGTTCGATTTTCATGAAACTTGGTCAGAAGATTTGTCCCAATGATACCTCGATCGAGTTCGAAACTGGGTCATGCTGGGTCAAAAACTAGGTCAAAAACTAGGTCACAAAAATAAACAAACTTGTAAACACTGTAGAAGTCACATTTCATGCCCAATATTCATGTAACTTTGTCAAAATGTTTGTCTTAATGATATGTTGGTTGAGTTCAAAAGTTGTTCCGGTCCGTTGAATAACATGGCCGCCAGTGGGCGGGGCAGTTTCCCTTATTTGGCTATAGAGAAACCTTGTAAACACTCTAGAGGCCACATTTCTTGTCCGATCTTCATGAAACTTGGTCAGAAGATTTGTCCCAATGATACCTCGATCGAGTTCGAAACTGGGTCATGCTGGGTCAAAAACTAGGTCACTAGGTCAAAAAAAAAAAAAAACTTGTAAACACTGTAGAAGTCACATTTCATGCCCAATCTTCATGTAACTTTGTCAAAATGTTTGTCTTAATGATATGTTGGTTGAGTTCAAAAGTGGTTCCGGTCCGTTGAAAAACATGGCCGCCAGTGGGCGGGGCAGTTTTCCTTATTTGGCTATAGAGAAACCTTGTAAACACTCTAGAGGCCACATTTCTTGTCCGATCTTCATGAAACTTGGTCAGAAGATTTGTCCCAATGATACCTCGATCGAGTTCGAAACTGGGTCATGCTGGGTCAAAAACTAGGTCACTAGGTCAAAAAAAAGAAAAACCTTGTAAACACTGTAGAAGTCACATTTCATGCCCAATCTTCATGTAACTTTGTCAAAATGTTTGTCTTAATGATATGTTGGTTGAGTTCAAAAGTGGTTCCGGTCCGTTGAAAAACATGGCCGCCAGTGGGCGGGGCAGTTTTCCTTATTTGGCTATAGAGAAACCTTGTAAACACTCTAGAGGCCACATTTCTTGTCCGATCTTCATGAAACTTGGTCAGAAGATTTGTCCCAATGATACCTCGATCGAGTTCGAAACTGGGTCATGCTGGGTCAAAAACTAGGTCACTAGGTCAAAAAAAAAAGAAAAACCTTGTAAACACTGTAGAAGTCACATTTCATGCCCAATCTTCATGTAACTTTGTCAAAATGTTTGTCTTAATGATATGTTGGTTGAGTTCAAAAGTGGTTCCGGTCCGTTGAAAAACATGGCCGCCAGTGGGCGGGGCAGTTTTCCTTATTTGGCTATAGAGAAACCTTGTAAACACTCTAGAGGCCACATTTCTTGTCCGATCTTCATGAAACTTGGTCAGAAGATTTGTCCCAATGATACCTCGATCGAGTTCGAAACTGGGTCATGCTGGGTCAAAAACTAGGTCACTAGGTCAAAAAAAAGAAAAACCTTGTAAACACTGTAGAAGTCACATTTCATGCCCAATCTTCATGTAACTTTGTCAAAATGTTTGTCTTAATGATATGTTGGTTGAGTTCAAAAGTGGTTCCGGTCCGTTGAAAAACATGGCCGCCAGTGGGCGGGGCAGTTTTCCTTATTTGGCTATAGAGAAACCTTGTAAACACTCTAGAGGCCACATTTCTTGTCCGATCTTCATGAAACTTGGTCAGAAGATTTGTCCCAATGATACCTCGATCGAGTTCGAAACTGGGTCATGCTGGGTCAAAAACTAGGTCACTAGGTCAAAAAAAAGAAAAACCTTGTAAACACTGTAGAAGTCACATTTCATGCCCAATCTTCATGTAACTTTGTCAAAATGTTTGTCTTAATGATATGTTGGTTGAGTTCAAAAGTGGTTCCGGTCCGTTGAAAAACATGGCCGCCAGTGGGCGGGGCAGTTTTCCTTATTTGGCTATAGAGAAACCTTGTAAACACTCTAGAGGCCACATTTCTTGTCCGATCTTCATGAAACTTGGTCAGAAGATTTGTCCCAATGATACCTCGATCGAGTTCGAAACTGGGTCATGCTGGGTCAAAAACTAGGTCACTAGGTCAAAAAAAAAGAAAAACCTTGTAAACACTGTAGAAGTCACATTTCATGCCCAATCTTCATGTAACTTTGTCAAAATGTTTGTCTTAATGATATGTTGGTTGAGTTCAAAAGTGGTTCTGGTCCGTTGAATAACATGGCCGCCAGTGGGCGGGGCAGTTTTCCTTATTTGGCTATAGAGAAACCTTGTTAACACTGTAGAGGCCACATTTTTTGTCAGTTCTTCATGAAACTTGGTCAGAAGATTTGTCCCAATGATACCTCGATCGAGTTCATCTGGGTCATGCTGGGTCAAAAACTAGGTCACTAGGTCAAAAAAAATAAAAACCTTGTTAACACTGTAGAAGTCACATTTCATGCCCAATCTTTACGTAACTTTGTCAAAATGTTTATCATCTGGGTCTACGCTGTTTGCCAAGGCCTTTTTTCTAGACGCTAGGCATAAATGGGTTAAGTTTATTGAATTGTTTATACATTATGTAAATAACATTTTGTAATGGCATTATTGAATTACACTTTCGTATTTTTATATCAAGCATATATGATTTGTTGTACCATGTGTATTTTATCATTTGAAGACATAATTATATATTTTAACATATCTTTGTGTTTTTGTTTGGAAACAAGTGAAACGTTGGTAAATAAAAAAAGTAGAGTAAAAGTGAAGTAGAGGAGGTTACCTAAAATCTAAGAAGTAAGAGTTGTAAAAGTAAAGTAAACGTTCAGTAGAGGAGGTAACCTAAAATCTAAGAAGTAAGAGTTGTAAAAGTAGAGTAAACATTCAGTAGAGGAGGTAACCGAGATTCTAAGAAGTAAGAGTTGTATACAATTTCATTTTTATGTTCCCCATATATATATATATATATGGGGAGGATATAGTTGCCAGTTTGTACTTCTGTACTTCCTTCCAATCCTTCCTTCCATCACACTTTTGTTACAGTTTCTCATAGCGCCTTCAATACTTTACCGATCTCTTGCATATTTGGCATGTAGATACCTTGCATGGACCTCTACCTTTTGATGAGATCACTGGGGTCAAGGTCACCGAGGCTAATAATAGGTTTTCTCAAGGTCACATTTTTTTATTGTTTTTTCACACAGCCCATATATTGACGAAGCATCATTGGGGAGCATCCATCAGTTTTACTGATATCCTTGTTTTTGTAAGTCGCAAACAATTCATGTACAGAAGACAAAATACATATATATAAACTATTCTTTGCATATTTTTTAATACAAGACATACACATGTAAATGGTGAAATCGAACAAGGCACTATTTTATTTATTATTTATTTAATAAGGCGATCGCGGTTAAGGTCGAATTGTTGCCGGTCTATACATAAATATATGCATGTGTATTCAAATAACCTTACCAATAATGCATGATGCAATATAAATGAAGACCAAGATGAATATATCGTATAATACTTGAACGTACATGTCAACATTACAAAATACAATTCTCTTGTTAGAAAAACAGATTTTTATTTCGAAATAATTTCATCGACTTGGTTACTGGGCGGGTTCCCATGGTTGTTAACATAAGCCATAACGGCGGTGTCAAACACATAACACATTTAGGTCAAAATCTGTCAATCATATGTTGTTCGTTTTAACCATATACTGTTAATGCCACAATAGCTTTTTAAACATTCAACTATATCAAATAAATTGTATTTTACATATATAAGGTCTACATAAGAAAAAGTGTAATATTAATAATATTTTGTTCTAACCCACACGTATTTAAAACGAAGGTTAAACACATACATATACCAACACGGTAAATATGTATTTCTATTCCTTATTAAAATGATTTATTAATGTAACATCATTATATGTGTAGCAACGTTTTATTTTCAGTTGTTAGTAATTCAAGAAATGTGAACATGTAAGAAAGATATCTGTAATAAAATGGTATATACTGAGATATAAATTGTGGATTCATCCTACACTGTAAAACAGAATGAAAATCATCTCAAATTGTATTCCACATATGACCTCTATAAATATCATTTCATATATACTACGTTCTTTATTAAACTATGTAAAAAAGATACAAGGAAGTCAAGGATATCTCACTGAATTACGGTGTTCGTTTAATCTAAAACCGTGAAACACGTGCACAAACAACCGAGTGAGAATATTGGATACAATTCATGCGTGAAATTAAAGCCCATGAAGTTCACGAGTATTAACATATTCCTGTCGTCTATGATCGCATTCTACAGCTTGTCCGCCCCAATGCTCAAGTTAACCTCAGAGGTAAATGAATGTATCTATTATGTACACTACTATATGCACGGACAGTTTTCATGCAAGTTTCAGTCAACATACATCGCTCTTTTGTAAAATAGTATTCTAAATTGGTAATTTGAATAAACTCAACATATTCGGTGGTATGATGATTATATATATANATATCGGATTGAATGATCTCCATTCGAATAGTTGTAACGCCATTCGTTGATTAGCAAGTATCGCCTTTCAAAATCCGATGATACTTCACTGAACGTATTTAGCCATTATTTACAAATATTTAGCCAAATATCACAGCATTATAAATCTACTAACTCAAGTCGCGTTTGTTTTACGATTATGTTTTTGTCTTGAAATACCCAAAAAGTCTACACATATGATTGTTTTCATCTTTATTACAAAGTTAAAAGCTTTGCATTTATATCACTAAGTAAATCATCAAACTTATTGTTTCAACTATTTAAAGCAAAGTAGAACATTAAAAATGGAACAAAAGCACGTAGATGCAGATTTATCAAACGCTAATAAATTATGTTTCCGAAAAATACAAAGACTGCATGCATGACTGTATTTGTTAAGATTAAAACAAAGGATAAACAACGATTGAATGTAAAATAATATTGCAATAGTAAATCGTAACCCTACGCGCGCGAGCACTTTTTACCATCTCAATATAAGCGACGTGTTAAGCTGAGTAGGAAATGATAGATGGTTGCCGGCGTATGGACCGGTAACGTAAAGTGATAAGATAAAGTTTGTTTTATTACTTTTGTTTAAACTTAATAATTTAAGCTCAATTGCATCGAAATCTAATGTCATATTGAAATGCAATCGAGTCCGTTTCCTGGCAAAAGCCAGTACATGTTTTATTTGTGCAAGATCGAAAGAGCCTTAGAAGCATAATGTATTACCTGTTAAATAAATATCCTCTTTTGTTTATAAAATGATCATTGATATAGAATGTTAAAACGATGTTAATCACAACTAAAATCCTAAACAGTGTATAATGTATTAATCGGCAGATCCACAATTCAAGTTGTGTTTACTTTTATTTTCAGTATTAAAATTATATTTGAAAAAACAATCTTCTATTAGTCTGCTGGTTATTCTTTGTATTCCAGTTAAAGTTTATTTAAGGAAAACTTTTTGATAATAATAATAAGGTACACAACCTTTAATAGACATTAATCCATAGCACACTTCGCAATGGTTGAATAAGAAATCAACTCCAAAGGTGTGCACGGACAAAATCTGTCGAAATTGTTGTTAAATTCATATCATTATTTAATATGGTATTAAAATGTATAAAGTACATCACCTAAATAAAAAATATGTATCTTCCAATTGATAAAACAAACGTGTAATGAAGAAAAGGATTCATGCTTAAATAAATAATAATATATTATGATGGAGCGAAATAGTGTATTAATGATGTTATTGTGTACAAATAATCAATATCCTCAAATAATTATGGTAGATTAATTGCATCAGTAAGTAATGACATGGTGATAACTAGATCTTACGGACCTTCATTCGAGTTTAATTTACAACAGCAATTAAATTGGTAAACCCTTTGCTTGCTGGGAAATTTGTTGTCTGCTAAAATGTTGTCTGCTGAATTTCTAAAATTAGCATTTTATTTATTGTTTTCTCAAAGAATACTATCAGAGTAGCAAACAGTTTGGATCCTGATGAGAC
>VMBQ01000069.1:712541-731092 GCA_007657795.1 Dreissena rostriformis | reverse complement strand
ATACAGTGCCCATAAAGTGTCCCAATAAATACGTACATTTTGTATACTTTAGTTTATGGCTTATATGTAAATAATCGTCAATTACAAATACTTTGCACAGCATCTCGAGGGGATTGTTTCAAATTGTATAATAAGTGAACACATTGAGTCTTCTTGAAAACGCTCTTTAATCGTTGATGGCTTTTCATACACAAACTCCTTTATTCAAGAACATAGTTACAGCAATCTTATTGTTTAGTTGAGTGTGTCATTCAGAAATCTCTTAGTGTCAGATGAAAACTTCTCATCACGAAGAGACTTACCAGCCGAAACCGTCATTGTAAAAAAGTACACTCTTAGTTATTAACTAGTGGTAGAAGTATGCATACATGCCTTTGTATGAAACCACTAGAATCCAGAAAACTTCCTCCTACAGTCTGAATGTTAATTATTGAAAGTGGTTTATTAAAATGACCATAATGAAATATACAGCTGAATTTTGTTTTATGGATTGATCAATTTCTAGTTTTAAAATTCCATGTTAACAAAATATTGATCTTACTCAAGTATGTGAAACACACACTTCCTAATATAGTTACATTGAGGTTGATTAAATGTACACCGTTTGATAAAAATACTTAAATCAAAGATTGCTGGTAGACAGACAAACTGCTTTTGTCATCAAAAACTCTGCTTTTGTCAAAGCAAATATTATTTCAAATACATTTATTTCTTGACCTCTTGTAATAATGCATTTTATGTAATGTATTGTGACATCGTTCTCAGATTCATGACAGAACTTGTCTGACACAGGCTAGTCCAACTTGTCAGACACAGGCTAGTCTAACTCGTCTGACACAGGCTATTCTAACTTGTCTGACACAGGCTAGTCCAACTTGTCTCACACAGTTAGTTCAACTTGTCTGACACAGGGTAGTCTAACTTGTCTGACACAGGCTAGTCTAACTTGTCTGAAACAGGCTAGTCTAACTTGTCTGACACAGGCTCACACAAGCTAGTCCAAGTTGTCTGACACAGGCTAGTCTAACTTGTCTGACACAGGCTAGTCAAACTTGTCTGACACAGGCTGGTCTAACTTGTCTGACACAGGCTAGTCTAACTTGTCTGACACTGTCTAGTCTTACTTGTCTGACACATGCTAGTATAACTTGTCTGACACAGACAAGTCTCACTTGTCTGACAAAGGCTAGTCTAACTTGTCTGACACAAGCTAGTCTAACTTGTCTGTCACAGGCTGGTTTAACTTGTCTGACAAGGGCTAGTCTTACTTGTCTGACACAAGCTAGTCCAACTTATCTGACAAAGGCTATTCCAACTTGTCTGACACAGACTGGTCCAACTTGTCTGACACAGGCTAGTCCAACTTGTCTGACACAGGCTAGTCCAACTTGTCTGACACAGGCTAGTCTAACTTGTCTGACACAGGCTAGTCCAACTTGTCTGACACAGAATATTCCAACTTGTCTGACACAGGCTTGTCTAACTTGTCTGACACAGGCTAGTCTAACTTGTCTGTCACAGGCTAGTTCAACGTGTCAGTGTAGGGATAACTACATTTCGGGGTTTTCCAATTGTAACAGCGTTTGAAGTGCCACCTGGCAGTTTCGTGTCTGGTTCCTGTCCCGCACTTCTCGATAAATTTGAAATAGGACAGGAACCAAGCTGCCTTTACCTTTATCAATGATAATCAGCGAGGTATGCCGATTGAGAACATTTAGCTAACTCAAGATGCTTTCACTTTTGAGAAAATTTAGCGAACTCAATCGGACTGGCTCGGTCTTTTAGGTAGGTCGTCATTGTGAAGAATTTGTTCATGGTATGATAACTTAGACGAGCTGCTGAAGCAGCAACGTCAAAATGCACTTGTACATAGAGACTAAATTACTTTTGTGTATCATTGACACCGTTTAAGAGTGTTTGTAAACGAATCTATTTAGTGCCGTCTGAGCAGCAGACCAACTTACACTATTGTAGGTGTAAGCGTTCATAAGATATTTAAGGCAGGATAACACATTCTATAATGCATGTCCCTTTGACACGTTGTCATTTCACCCTTTGACGTGAATATCTATAGGCGTCTTCCTTTCGTTCCAAGAGTACAACTTTAGATGATTAAAGCGTTATGGAAACTAAAAGGAGTTCACAAGCCTTTATGACCAAGACCTAAGACCGACTGCCTTCAACATAGTAGGCGTCTTATTTTGTGTTACGTAACTATCGCTACAATTTGGACGATGACAGGTCAATGCGTTGCCTTGAGATCGACAGAACAACGCCATGCATTATACAAGTTCTGAAATCTGGACCTTTGACCCTTAAACTAAGAAATCGTTATGCGTCTTTCTTTAATCACAAGGAGTCGTCATCATCGTAGTTCAGGCGATCTTAAGATATTGTGGGGAATCGAAATGTTCTACGGACCACACATCAATCCGAATGACAGACAACCGAACCTGTCGACGGACATGTTCACAAGACTAAACACTACTCCTGCGAAGCATTTATTACCCCAGCAAGTATGTGTCATTGAGCTAGGCCTTCATAAACTGAAAAATAACAACAAATTACGCGGAATTGTATAAATAGAATAGAAATCAAAAATAACTATTAATATATTCCTTACAACTTTTCAGTTTTATTTAAATGCATTTAAAGAAATGCCTGGCCTATCCATGGCGTATTCCACGCAATGTATTGCTATACCATATAATATGTAAGCGTTATTGACAGTATATTCTCACAGCTGCTATGCATCTGAATGTATACTTTCCATCGTTAATAAGGGTCGCTACACTGTAACCACCGCAGAGGGTCTGTACAACGGTTTTATGAAACACGGGATTGAGAGGGAGAATTACACCCCTTGACACTACATTTCAACTAAACATCAAGTAAGTAGGTATTCAATACATAAATATATCACATAATTTATCATAACTTATAAACATTAATCACACAATCGGCTTCCAAAAAATTATTCTATATAAAACATGTACGGCTATCTCTGTATAATATTATATGTCATGGCTCCTTTATCTCTCGACATCTACATTAACCACCTGATATGCCAAAGATGAAACTATCTACCAGAGCATATTAAGGTCTCATTCGCCACCGTGCACTGGTCTTTGTCCCAAAATGATATCTTTTGCGAATACTTGGGAAGCCGGGGTAAAATTTACCCATTTGGTCTCAAATAAACATTTTCCTCTGCAAGGTCACAGAGACAGGTCTTCCCATAGATACATTCGTAAAGACGCACCGGGACATGTACATAAACTCTAAAATACACACACGGGAAGGTATAGTAAATTGCGAAGGATTACACTAGACCGTTAATAAACACGATGCAATAATAAATGTTATCAGCTAATCTTTGACAAAGTTACAAAACTCATAATGATGTCTGAAATAAATAGACCCCTGTTTACATGATCTTAGAGTATTGTTCTCTCCCCAGATGACACATAAGCTTATGTATTGTATATGCATAACCTTTATTTGCCTAACATATTAATTTATAATCATAATGTGAGAACATACAGTGCCCATAAAGTTGTCACAATAAATACCTAGTAAAAATGCAAAATGCAAAGGGCGGTGATAGTACCGAGGGAGGATTATATGTAGCCCTCCCTCAAAACTATTATAGATTTATTATACAGAAAATTATAAATACAGGTATAGACATCTTCTTAAAACATCAATTACGTAAACATAACATATACATCATGTATATTTCATTCATTTTATGTTTAAATGGTACGCTTTTAACTAAAATAAAACATATGTAAGTGCAGAACGCAAACCAAGAAACGTGTCTAATTTTTTATATGAAGTTTAGCTAGCTACCCTCGGCCAAGAATCTGGAGCGAGCATCTCGCACAGATGAATTTTGTGAGGACTAAAATTCTCTACTGGTTGTGGAGTTGTATAACCGTGGAAGTCGGATGAGGGTACTTCTGCTGGAGGCTATGCTTAAACCAGAAAGTACCGCGAACCCTCGAGTTGGACGTATCCTCACACTGTCCCCTGGCTCTTGGAATAGACACCACATATTAACTTGTTACGCATTTACCCTTCGAAGTTCACCATAATCGAAAGGCTGGTCGAATGAGATATAGGAACAGTTTATATGTGGCAGCAGTAGATGACGGACATGGTGGAGACAGGCATAACTGAGTTGTGAGACATTTAGGTGTGGCTTTATAAAAATTATGGAAGTGTCCCCTGATGGCAGTCATAAGGCGTTCAACCTGCTAGGGACACCCTTCTGGGGCTTCTGGTCAAAAGCCGTAACAGCAAGGTTGGCCATAAAGTCGTCGAAGCGTGCAAAGAAAGAGAATCTTAAAAGTGTAAGACAAAAAAGCATTCGAAAGAACCCTCAGGATCAACGTTATCACACAATGCCGTGGTGTAGGAAAATTCTTTATGTATTCAATCTTGCTAAACAATTGTCCAATTATGATTGTGTGTAAATGATCCGGTAAATATAATAAAACACGCACCTTTTAAATTGAAATTATATGAAACAACATACACAATCATGTTCGCAGATTTTAACACAAAATAAATCAATGTGTTAGTTGTCNGGCGTTTTCTTGACAACGCGTCACGCACTCAAGTCGGCTTCTGGAAACAGATATTTCGTACAGGAAATTCGTAGATGTACAAGAAAATCAACTATGGCAAGGAGTTTAAGATTGTCCTAGTTTCTGATTTTATTTAAAAAAAAATGAACAATAGGCAAAAATGTTTGCATGTTTGAGCATGTAGCTTGATATACGATGTTGGTGGTTATCCGAGTCATGGAGCTGTTCCATACTTCATTTTAAGTCATAGCTGTATATGTACAATTATCAAAACTTGATACAACTAATTCTGGTCTGCATTCAAGTTTGCACATATTAGCTGTACATGCGGATTACGGTGTTTGGCATATTTATTCTTATAGACGTTTATAGACCGGAATAACTACTGAAATACATACATCTGTAAACATACAGTCTGCACGATATACTTATCATGCGTATTTGTAGCATGAGTGCGTAAGACCGACATAATGGTTGAGCCGGTAAATTGTACTTCCGCGTTTATAATATGAGCCGCGTCATGCGAAATGTGACTTATGCGGTCAGCATGGCTCCAGACCAGACTGCGCCTAAGCACAGCCTGGTTTGGAGCTACCCTGTCCGCTATAGAGTTACGCAAGGTATCATGGTATTATTAACGGACAGAGAAGCTCTAGACCAGCCTGCTTTCTGCATATGTCATCAGATACTTTTTAGCATGACGTGGCTCATATGTAAGAATCATCCGCAGTTTCAAACCCTTTCGTTTTATAAACTAAGTAAAGACGGATGCGATTTTGTAGGAATATTACATCATAGCTACAATTGCAAGTTATTATCCAGAAGAAACACAAACTCTCCGCAATGGTCTCATTTTTCAATTGTATTTTTTTCTCGGTAAAAACGATCTTACTATAGGCTTAATATTAAACTCAATTCCATCAAATAGATTGTAATACAAAACACAGACACTCGTAGTTTACCTAACTGCAGGGATAAATGCCAATGCAGGTGAATTCGTCACGTTCTCAGCAAATACGTAGTACACTTTCATTCTATTGACCTCGACGGCGGCGTACGCACACACGAACGCCTCTACAAGAAAACATACCAGTAATAGCCACCGGGAACACATTATATCCAAACAACAAATCTAGCAAGAAAAAAGAAATGAAGCATGTTCAGTATTTCGTTTAGAAAGTACACGCCAACTACGATCAATATGGACCATGGAAACAAAGCTGCGGGTATACTGCAAACGAACATTACAACTTAAATTCAATGACTCCATTAACATGATTAACAACGTTCTATAGACGGGTAAAACCTTCGGCGGATATTGGACATCGGAAGAAAAGTTCAAAGCTATCATGACATATTTAGCTGCAAGACGCCAGTCATAAAAGAATTGAAAAGAATGGTGAGGTACAATCAATAACATCCGGAATGTTTACGCTAATTAAGTAATTAACTAATTGAGTCTTGTCTTTCGAAAATGGGTCTCATGCCCTTATACCAACGTAGCTCGAGACCAATCTGAGCAGTCACGAAGTTTGGTCCTGAACTACACTGCCCGCCATTAAGTCACGCAAGGTTCGGTCGTCTTATTAACGGCTACTGATCAGACTGTTCGAATGCGCAGGCTGGTCTGGAGTTACAATGGCCCCATATGGCATAAGATACAAAGACGCATAACAAGGGTAAATTTCTCACAATAAATTGTGTCGTATGAATAAATATATTTGCGGGAAATTAAAATGGAATTATTTGTGTCACAAAAAAAAATAAAAACGTGCATTTTATATCCACACAAATCTATGTTACCAGACCCAACTGGCGTTGCTATATGGAACACTGATTTTTTAATTGTTTAACTTTTTTTTACGAAATATTGTACGAAAGTTTCGTTGATTTTGAGAAGTAATGGGTTTTTAAGTACTGACACTTTCAACGAGCATAACATTGCTTAAAGGGAGACTGTACGATTGTGTCAAATATTTATGAATTTTTATAAAATGTGTAAAAACTTGTTATACATATATTTCAATATAAATTAAAATAAAAGTTAAAAAGAACATGTGTCGAAAAATGCGAAATAATCCAGATATTTAATTCTGAAATCGATAAAGGCTTCCAGCCGAATTTGCCAGCATATATACCATGCATGTACAATGTGAACCTATATTTAGTTTTAGTGCAGATTCGTTCATACGACACAATTTTGTTTCCTAGCAAATACGAGTTAAAGTGTCGGCATCGGCTTTAACCAGCGCTTACTTGTCTTTGCTGCATTTTACGAAATTCGTGTTCAATGTATAATTGTTCTTGTCTATTTTGTGTTATTGTATCATATTGTTATCAATATATTACAATTTAAGACATATGAAAATCGTACAGTCTCCCTTTAAAACTGACTTTCAAACCCTAGCCTATATACAAATACATTTAATGGGTGTTAAGAAACGTATATACCACAATTATATTAACTTTCTAAATATGGTGAACGAGAAATGAGTTTTGGTTTTTAATTTTAATATAATAATAAACACAACAACATCACTTATAAGTATCTTCTACGATATAATATTAACACGCAATGAATATGGAAAAAATAAGCATATAAATTCTTAAACGGTGAGTAAAGTCACATTGAGGTTAATGAAGAAAAATGAACAATATAACACCAATTTGAACACGAACAAATGTATGAAATATCCACAGACGTGATACAAACATGAGTATGCATACAAAACAAAGCAAACAATAAACACGAGTTATACTTAGGTACCCGCACTGAAGATTAATATAATTAAAATTATAAATAGAATACTGAACATTAATTATAACATTCACAACAACATTAATAACAACATTAACAACAACATTTATAAAAGTAACAACAACATCATTACAATTCTAATGTAAATATAAAAAGATTAATACAATTTTAATTTTAATATAATAATTAACACAACAACATTAATAAAAAAATTAACAACAACATTAATACAATTTTAATTTTAATATAATAATTAACACAAAAATATTATTAACAAAATTAACAACGACATTAATACAATTTTAATTTTTTTAAATGATACCATGTAAGTGTTCATGTGTCGTATGAATAGATATCAGTGCGGGAAATTAAAATGGAATTTATTGTGACACAAAAAAATAAAAACGCGCATTTAATATCTACAAACATCTATGTTACCAGACCACATATGGCTTGGAAATTTTGGCTATTACTATAAGGAACATTGATTGTATATTGGGTAACTTTATTTGACGAAATTTCCGTTATTTTTTTAGTATAAATGGGGCTTTAATCGATTATTGAATGCACTTGTATCGACACAATCTGTATACGTCTTTTTGATATCAAAAACTGTAAATACAACTTGTTTTAAGTTTACAAAAGTATTGGCATGAATAAAATGTGTAACTGTTTTTCTTTCATTGCATTAAGTTTTATGAAAATAACTATTCAATTATTTATAGTTTATCCCACCTATCACTAAATTCAAGCAAATTGTGTTCCTAATGACTTTCAAATAATATCATTAATCTGCAAATAGACGACACAAAAGGTAGAAGGTACGCGTCCTTTAGAGTATGTTTTCCAACTCTGTTCATGAATTCCATGGAAGGAGAGAAAATGGACAAATTGCACGATGATGGGACCATGTTGCAGAGGGCCAAACACGGGAACCGTTTGTTGTGCACAGACGTCACACATTCAATATGCACACAGTATAACCCAAAATTGCAAAGTGATTTCAACTCAAGACTACGCATTGCCTCCTCCACCTCAGTCTGCCTTGAATGTCAAGTATGGACGGACTTTCGTCATCCGCTTCTGGTTGGAGCTGGTAGTTGTAGAGGTCACTGCAGTATTCAGTCCACCTGTTTAGGACTGTGGCACTCTCGGTTAGGAGATTCCCGTCAGCGTCTGATATAACACTGGACTGGCTGGTCTTCGTGAGGGTCTTGAGGGTGCCGTAGGCCCTTTTTCAGCTGCCTGCGGTCATCCCTTTGTCGATAATGGTACATTGTACCTCAATCCATTCCTCCTTGGCCTCTGTCTTCTTTTTTCTAATTTCCCTGTTCGCTTTCTGCTAATTAACCCTTGAATCAAAGCTGGTGTACTTCGCATGCCTCAGCACTCTTCTTTTGTCACTTAGGTCCATGATTTCGATCGTCAACCCTGGCTTTTTTTCCTTCTCTTTTTCTTAAGCACTTCTTCGGCCGATGACAGTAGGACATTCTTGATGTTGTTGGTTATGGTGTCGATGTCATTGTCTAAGAAGTTCAGGGCTGCAAACTTGCCAACTATATGTGTTGGAAAAACCTCTGCTATCACTGGGTCTTTCAATTTGTCCAAGTCAAATCTAACGCGAGGGTTCTTTGTGATGCGCTTGCTCTTTAACTTCAGCTTGATGGTGGTGAGCACAAAGTCAGTACTAATATTGACAAGTATGTGGTCACATCTGTACAGATGTACTATTGATGTGTTTGTATAAAGTTCATATAACTTTTATGTTTATCATTTCAAATGTTAACAAATTAATTGTACCGATCCTTGCGCCACCTGAGCTAACTCAGTTTATATCTTACTGTCCGTTTGGACTGTGCGTGGATAATAATACAGACAATATATTTCGGTGTGCGATCGATATTTAATTCACGAATGACTACAGAACAAGTATTTTCACGAGTGTCTTTAGGTGGAGCCTTAAAGACCCATTACTACTCAAAATCAACGAAAATGTCGTACAATATTTCGTAAAATAAAGTTAAAGAATTAAAATTAAGTGTTCCATATAGCAATTGCCAAAATTACAACTCCAGATGTGGTCTGGTAACAAAGATGTTTGTAGATAAAAAATGAACGTTTTTATTTTTTTGTGACACAATTAATTCCATTTTAATTTCCCACAATTATATTTATTCATACGACACAAGAACACTAAAATGGTACCATGTTAGTGTTCATGTGTCGTATCAATAGATATCAGTGCGGGAAATTAAAATGGAATTTATTTTATTGTTTATCCCATCAATCACTAAATTCAGCCAAATTGTGTTCCTTATGACTTTCAAATAATATCATTAATCTGCAAATAGACGACACGAAAGGTAGAAGGTACGCGTCCTTTATAGAATGTTTTTCAACTCTGCTCATGAATTCCATGGAAGGAGAGATAATGGACAAATTGCACGATGATGAGACCAAGTTGCAGTTGGCCAAACACGGGAACCGTTTGTTGTGCACACAAGTCAAACATTCAATATGCACACAGTATAACCCAAAATTGTAAAGAAATATCAACTTCACACGTAATGTTTTTAAAGCGGAACTGTACGATTTGTACATGTGTTAAATTGTAATATATTGATAAAATTATGTTACGATGACAAAAAATAGGCAATAAAAATTATACATTGAAGACGAATTTCATAAAATGCAGCAAAGACAAGCTAACGCTGGTTAAAGCCGATTCCGACACTTTTACTCGTATTTGTAAGGAAACAAAATTGTGTCTTTGTGTCGTATGAACGAATCTGCACTAAAACTAAATTTAGATTCACATTGCTGGTTTATTTAGCTTCCAGCCATTTAAGCTTTCAGATTTAAATATCTGGCTGATTTCGCATTTTTCGACACATGTTCTTCTTAACTTTTATTTTAATTTATATTGAATATATGTATACTAATTTTTAACACATTTAAAAAAAAATCATAAATATTTGACAAAATCGTACAGTCCCGCTTTAACACCATGGGAGGGGGATACCCATCCCTAACCCACACCGTTAAGCCCGGACAGCAATTCATTAACTCCTGGGAGAAACCCCGGGCGTTAATGTATTTCGTGTCTCCGGTAACTCCTTTTACAAATTTAAATATTGCCTACATGATCATCGAATGTCATACGAATACTAATTATTTTGCGGTATAACATCTCTACAATTCTAAGAATTTCGTTTATATATAATTATGTAGATGTGTTACGAGAATTACGAAATGTTCGTCTCGGTCTGAACTTTAAACAAACCGGATCTGTCTGAAGAGCAATTAAAAATACATATTTGTTAAACCTGTAGACACCATCCTATTTTATCAATAGATAAGATAATTACAAATTTACGACTCAACAAACATCACTTCACATCGTTACGTTTCCGCAATTAAGCATGAATAATTTCGAAATGCGTTATTGTGTCACGTACGTTAACCTCACGTTGGTACAGCACTTCACGACACGGACACGTACTGAGAACCGGTAGATACGGTCGTATTATCATAATTAATGGAAACAGGACGCGACTAGCAATTAATTTTATTGTAAGCAAGGCTGAGTGACTTATCTCATTTCTTTAGGTGGATGCCCCATTATAAACTGGATTAGGAAAAGTAAGTACTGAGAACAGAGACTAATTGTCGAAGGTGTATAAACGAGTAAAGAAAGATAAGGAATTTAATGAACATACTTGACTGAAAAATATAAGGTAAGTGGTCATTCAGGAATATTTCTGTAATCTGCTATCTAAAAGTATACTTTGGAAAATGTGTACATTGGATTATAAGTCTGTATGTTAACAATTTATATATGGGTTAATTGGAAATCCTGTCTATATGTGAACTCTATATTTGTATATATGTCTACATTTGATGTCATGTCTATATGTGAATATAAAATACCATGTATGTAGGTGAACATTGAATACAATGTATATATTGGATTTTTTTTTATCCTTTCTTCATTGTATGTATGTTCATTTGATATCATTTCTAAACGTGTACAGTGGATATCATGTCTATACATGTACATTGGATATCATCTCTATACGTGTATAATATATATCATGCCTATACGTGCATATTAGATATCATGCCTACCTGTGTACATTGAATATCATGTATATACGGGTATAATAGATAGCATGTCTATACGTGTATATTGAATATCATGTCTATACGGGTATAATAGATAGCATGTCTATACGTGTATAATAGATATTATGTCTATACGTGTATAATAGATATCATGTCTATACGTGTGTATCGGATATCATGTATATACTTTGATATTGGATATCATGTCTGTACGTGTACATTTGATATCATGGCTATACATGTACAGTGAATATCATGTCTATACGTGTACATTGGATATCATGCCCATAAGTGTACATTGGATATCAAGTCTATACGTGTATATTTGATACCATGTGTACATTGGATATAACGTATATACGTGTACATTGGATATAATGTCTATATGTGTATATTGGGTATATTGTCTATACGTGTACATTGGATATCATGTCTATACGTGTAAATTGGATATCATGTCTATATGGGAACAATAAATATTATGTGTATATTTGTATTCCATAACATGTCTTTACGTGTATGTCTAGATATGCATATTGTATATCATATCCATTAACTTACATCGGATGTCATATCTGTATGTTACCATTTTATGACACGTATGTATCGGTAAAACGGATAATATATATCCATATTTGTAAAATTGGACACCATGTATTCATCTGTACATTTTATGACATATCTAAATCTGTGCTGTGGCTATATGTAAATTGGATCTGTGTCCATATGTGTACATTGAATGTAAATGCATTGCATACATACCCAGTATGTAGTGGTCTGTACTACTCGTAGCCATGTACTTAAGCGGTGTAAATAGTACATTTTAAATCCCGAAAGTATACATTTTATTGCGGTTATTCTTCTCAATAAATTGTTATTTGTTTATTATTTGATTGCATTCTTCTGTAAGGACTAAACAATTCTTACATAATCATTTACTTTATCTTTTTTATTATATGTAATGCAGAATTAAATAAACATCATCTTCAATGAAACAACCAGAAAGAAATGTTGGATGTTAAAGTATTGAATGCGTTTATGTTGATCATGCGTAGGTAATTGCGCATATTTTTGGTGTATAACGGTTCGTATGGTTTATACAAAAGTACAAAAGGAGTATCATGTTTTGATTTATTATCTTAGTTTGATATCATTAAATAAGTATTACAGTTAACGCTAATGGCATGAAACTTCCTATGCAATTTTTATCCACAGTGCATATATACTAACGATTTTCTTATGTAAATCAGTTTACAATTTCGCGCCCCTATTCACGAGACACACTTATATGTGAAAATGGGGTTTAATGCATGTGCGTACAGTGTCGTCCCAGATAAGCATGTGCAGTCCGCACAGGCTAATCAGGACGACATGTTTCACTTGTAATGTATTTTTAGTTTAAAGGAAGACTTTGCTTGAAGAAAATCCAGTTTAATCGGGCAGTGTCGTCCCTGATTAGCCTGTAAAAAAAATCCATGGGAAAGACTGTTTTGAACAAAACAAATTTAATGAAAGAGGTGTAAATATTATTTAAAAACCATCAATAAATATTCGCAAAGAAGCATTTTTATCGCAAATTTATGTAACATATGAATTCTTAAAGGAAAAAGATACTTCTGTTTGCGAAATTTCGGTTCCGCAGTAGTTTTTCCAGTAGCCATTAGCATTTCCTTCTTCAGAATCGATTCAAACTCGTCGTCGCACTGATTTGTTCTTAAGAATAGTGTTGTGCGGACTGAAATTGAAAAGCCCATTGCTCATCCTAGTAACGAAATGTGATTTACGAACGTCCGTTGTTTTTCGTACTAACACTCAACAAAGTGATATAGGAGTATATAGCGTAATGCCATGAAACGTTTTATTAAATCTACCTATTTTATATTGTGTTAAATCTATTTTTATTGTTTTGTCAATTTCACGAGCGTTTTTGCATTTTTATGCCCCCGAAGGTGGGCATATAGTTATCGCACTGTCCGTCTGTCCGTCCGTCTGTCTGAAATTCCGTCACATTTTGCGTTTAGGTTTCGAAAAATGGTCATAACTTTTGCAATATTGATCATAGCAACTTGATATTTGTCATGCATGTGTATCTTGAGTGGGGAAAGGTCAAGGTCATCCTTCAAGGTCTAAGGTTAAAAAAGGTCATCCTTCAAGGTCAAAGGTAAAAAGAAGCGGCGCAGTAGGGGGCATTGTGTTTCTGACAAACACATCTCTTGTTTTTTTATAATGTCGAACGCATTTTCTTAAACGATATAAGATGACATAATTTCTTCAAAACAAAATTTACATATGAACGTAGCATGTTTCGAGTTTAGTATGATTTTGCAGTGACAGTTTAAACGATACGGCAGTTTGTTTACATGGTAAATGTATTTTACAGCTACGGTCGTTGAAGCCCGCTCTGACAGTTAGGCCCGCCTACCCGCTCTGCACTGTGGGCGCCATATACCAGTGAGTACTGAGAGAGCACAGACCTAACAAGAAAGTGTTATACCCTTATCAGCGGTGAGCGGTCTGAGCGCTCCATCCTGCCTCAACCAGGCTGCAGCCTCCTACAGAGTGGACAAGAGTGGACAATATTTACATCCGGTCTCGCGGGAGACGCGGCTCTTAAAAAACAAAGGTCGTCGTACCGCATCGGCAAGATTTTATCTCGTCTCGCAGAAACTGTGAGGCCTGCATCCAAACATCCAAGCCACATCACGTGTCGGAGTAACTGAGTGTCGACATATTTGGGGTCGGAGAATTTTGTGTATACATCCCGTGCTTACATCCGCCGGTCGACGATGGCCGGAAACAACTACGAGCTGGAAGACGTCAGAGTGAAGTACAAGTCGGACGTCAACTCTGAGAGTGGAAGCTCGCCACGTGTCCGAGGCATGTACGTCAGCACCGCCAAGGCGTTCATTCTCGCCTTCCTCGCTATCGCCATCGCCGTCGGCGTCGGCATCATCGTGCACTTCGCCGGACGGGGAACAACATTTGAGTGCAAATGTACTTTCCCGACGACGGATAGCGGATTGTTGTCGGCGGCAATGCAGCAGTGCAAAGACTGGGCGGCTGCGGGCAACAAAGCGATATGTAAGTGTAATGTTTATATGTAAGTGTGGTGATGATATGTAAGTACGATGTTGATATATAAGTGCAATAGTGCTATGTAAGTGCGATGGTAATATGTAAGTACGATGTTGATATATAAGTGCGATGATGCTATGTAAGTGCGATGTTGATATAAGTGCGATGGTGCTATGTAAATGCGATGTTGATATAAGTGCGATGGTGCTATGTAAATGCGATGTTGATATAAGTGCGATGGTGCTATGTTATTGCGATGTTGATATTTACGTGCACTGCTTATATGTAAGTATACTGCGTAGGTTAATTTAATTGTATTCAGTTAAGCTTCATTGTACCAACTAGTTGGGCTTATAGATTCAGAACCTTTTAAATCCGTTACCTAGGTAGAATATGTAATCGGTAACATTACGGGAAGGGGATTCTTTAGAACGTTCTTTTATTGAGTATCGAAACCGGGACCTCCAGGCGGATATCGAGATTTCTACAATGCTGCAACATGTGATCTCAACTTATTGCCTGATCGCCAATGCGATAAAATCACGGGCAATAGAACATTGTTTATCGATCGCCCGATTTGCGATGATAAAAAAACGAAAGTCAGAAAAGATTGTTGGAAAATATACAAACCAATTTCAGAGGTACATGTATTACAGTCACACAGATTGAAGTTCTTTCTGTTGCATATTTTCTATTGGTATTGATTTTCCGGCTCTCGGTTTTCAAATTACGTTACACTTTTTTCTTTGAGCAATTTATTACAAAAATGTTTTGCCGTCAATAAAAACGCGGCTTTTTAAATCTGAGTTCAAACCGTTTAATCACATCCACTTGCAAGTTATGTGTATACATTTAATTAATTAGTTTAACAAACAATACACAACATGTATTCCTTTATTAACTTAACATGGCGACGCCTTTAAAAGATTTGAATTTTAAAATTTCAGACTTTGTTTTTACTTAAGCACAACAATACCACGGATTTACAATCTCAATATCTAGAATAGACAGTTTTAATGTGTGAATGTGTGAAACATATTTTAATTAAAGTAGTAAGATTACACGGGCAAACTTTTTTAAAGTAATTAAAATTCATATTTAATTTGTTTGTGAATTAATTTATTGAAAGCTGTGCTTATATTCCGAAAAGGAAGAGGTTTTAATGTGTTTGCGTACTTTTTTGCCTGCACACCTTGATAAACATTTAAACTTATTTCAAAATGCTTTAACGCAAGTTTTGCAAACACTTTAGGAATGCATTATGACTAAATGTTTATCGCTCAACATCGTGCAGTTGTTTCTCCCTCAAAGTGCGGTTAGGCGATGCGAATCGTGATGAATCTGCAGGCCACAGATAATTAAAATAAATAGCCTATTAAAATTCATCGCGTATACGGTATGCTAACATTTCAACATACTTGTTGTTGTTAACATGTCCCCAATGCGGATATGATACAGCGAATACAGGATGTTGAAATTGAAGCTACCGTAAACTGTATCGTATTTTGGGATTAGCAATCAACTGACGTTTAGCGGTTTAAAAATTGTGAATCTATATATGCGACATTGCTTCTGAGTGTTGCGGGAATTATTTTTACTAAAAAAAAANTAAAAAAAAAAAAAAAAAAACAGACAATTTTTGTTGTCGCAAATCCACTTATAATAATTCGATTAAAATTTCCGTTACACTTACTAACGCTTTCCAATAGATCCGTTACACGTACTTACACTACTTAAACGTTCTTTACGTTTATAACCTTTACCCAACATATCCCTTTCACTAAGTCGTGCTGCAAAACATGTCCGTTGTACTTTATAATGCTACCCAACATGTCCGTTACACTAACTACTGCTACCCAACATGTCCGTTACACTAACTTACGCTATCAAACATGTCCGTTACACTAACTTATGCTACCCAACATGTCTGTTACATGTACTTACGTTACCCAACATGTCCGTTACACTAACTTACGCTATCAAACATGTCCGTTACACTAACGTACGTTACCCAACATGTCCCTTACACTTACTTATGCTACCCAACATGTATGTTACACTAACTTATGCTACTCAACATGTCCGTTACACTAACTTAGTATACGTTACCCAACATGTCAGTTACAATAACTAATGCTACACACCATGTCCGTTTCAATAACTTATGCTACCCAATATGCCCGTTACACTTACTAGTGCTACCCAACATGTCCGTTACACTAATTTACGTTACCCAAATGTCCGTTTACATAGCTAATGCCACCCAACATGTCCGTTACACTAACTAACGCTATCAAACATGTCCGTTACACTAACTTACGTTACCCAGCATGTCCGTTTAACTAACTAATTCTAACCAACATGTCCGTTACAATAACGAATGCTACCCAAGATGTCCGTTACACTAAAGAATGCCACACAACATGTCCGTAACACTTACTAATTCTACCCAACATGTCCCTTACACTTACTTATGCTACAAAACATGTCCGTTACACTTACGAATGCTACATACCATGTCCGTTACACTAACTGATGCTACACAACATGTCCGTTACACTAACGAATGCTACACAACATGTCCGTTACAATAACTAATGCTACACAACATGCCCGTTACACTAACGAATGCTACACTACATGTCCGTTACACTAACGAATGCTACAAACATGTCCCTTGTTTGTACTCACGCTACCAAACGTTATTACATGTTGCGCATTTTATATACTTTATAAAAGCAATTCATGTTATGTCACAAAATGTAATAAAACAACAGAAGTTTTCCAAATTATTCAATCGTTTCGCGTTCGTAACTTTTATCAATTTCTGATAATGATGATAACACATACAAGTAAATGTATTTTTAGTATGAGTCTGCATCATAAGTGTTATTTCCCTCTCTGATGACCAGTGTTCTTTCAGTTTTTCAATCTGTGACAAAAAGATGGAAACTATTTTCTTTTCGACAATCTGTGAACAAGTCCAAATAACCTGCGCATTAATTATTTTAGAATATTTACACTAGTACAATTTTCTTTTAGTTTTTCAATATCTGACAAAAAGTCGGAAATTTTCATTTCAACAATCTGTGAATAAGTCCATTAAAAAGGTGCATGCATTTCAGAATATTTACACTCGTTGATGTTTACTACTGTACTTTTGTGCATACTTGCGCCGCTTGCATGGTTGACTGCCCTTGTTTATCTGGGCCAACGTGTTGCTTGTTATGCTCGCTTATAGCTTTAATCACGTTGTCGCCGGCAAACCTGATCGCTGTGAAATCCGATAGAGATTTATTATGTTGATGACAACTTGATGACACTTATAAATTTTTGAAATCGTTAAAAATATAAATATTTTTAAAGTTTTGAAAAGACCATTGATGATACGAATTGTTTTCACTCTGCATACCCACATATCTCAATTTAGCACATAGTATAGACGCATATTGTTCACAAATAATGTTTTTCATTCGTTTGCATAAAATGACCAGTAACTGCAGACACAATTGCGCAGTACATTTTGCAGTCGTTGCCTCTCATATATGTACCAGCAGACATATTATAATTATAACATTTGTTAATTATTTGAGATGGTAATAAGTTTGATAGATTTGTTAGTAAATTCTTTTATCGACATGATGACAGAAAATGAAAATTAAATAGTGTTCGATAGGTTGATGTTTAGGGCTTTTTTAATCCGGTACATACATTGAGTAAACATTGATATTCAATTATAAAAATCATGTTTTATAACAGCAAGTATCAATCATGGTTTACGCTTTGTTCGGTAAGTAAGCCAATGGTGTTTTTTAATTATAGCGGACACTCGTTGAAAATAAGTAATGGATACTATGCTTGTATTCAAAACGTATGCACTTACAGAAATATTAAAAAGTAGCTGTCAGGTTATAATATTTAAACATTGAAACTCTAAACTCAATAATTTATCATATTAATATTTTTTTTTTTTTTATTTATTTTTTTTTGGGGGGGGGGGG
>VMBQ01000069.1:628213-712418 GCA_007657795.1 Dreissena rostriformis | reverse complement strand
AAAAACTTGGAAACTTCCTTCAAGTGATATTAGACGCATCTAACAGTTTATAGGTGTCTATCGCAACCGTTGTTTATTGTTTGTGTTTTCACTTCATGTACACTTATATTTGTTAATGCAGCATCAACATACTAAAACAATATCCCGGAAAGAGAAAAATAATGCATTTGAATATCAACAGTACTTTCGTTTTGACAACTGACAAAAGAATTTATTCGACGTACGATGTGAATCTAAATTTAGTTTTAGTGCAGATTCGTTCATACGACACAAAGACACAATTTTGTTTTACGGATCATTTTAATTTCCTGCAACTATATCTATCATACGACACTCGAACACTAACTCCGATTCTAATAAAATAAAGCTTAGAGGACTGGGTTAATCATTTAAAATATCGAATATAATATATATATTTTATAACAACAGGTAGCAAGATGAGTTGCAGAGAATTGGTCAGTTACCACATTTTAACGAACTCTTTTGAACTGTTATTTTTTTCAGCTCAATTCAACATTGAAAAATGCGTCTAATATCACTTTAACCACAAGTACATGTGATACAAAATAGCAATTAAACGGAACACCAATCTTGTTTGAATAGTTTAACAAGATAAATGATCGCATCCCAAGGATATCAAGGTTTACGAAATGCAAGTTAACGTTTTGCACCACTGAATGCGTGTCAGTCGTTTAGATTTATTGCGTTTGTACTTTAAAAACGAATGCACTTTCAAGGTGTTTGTATTAACTTGGTACTAGTGATAGATTTGTTTATGCCCCCGGTAGGGTGGCATATAGCAGTCAGTCTGTCCGTCTGTTCGTCTGTCCGTCCATCCGGATTCCGTTTCCGTAGATTTTTTCCTGAACGATTACAGATGTTAAGAAGATACAAACGCAACAATTGGGATATTGAGTTCACAGGGACTGGCAATCATATTGTAGCGACGAAAGAGCCTTAAATCAAGATTTCTACCCCTGTATAGCTCGGGTCATCATTAGTTAATAATATATAAGATCCATGCCTTCAAACCAACACTCCATGTTACTGTTCAGGTTCCATACGTATGGTATGAGGTCATAATACCGACCAAGGCACGTATAAGCCAACCCATTCCTAGACGTAAGGATAAACAATAGAATTAGACTCAATGAATACGCCTGCAAGTTTGCATAAATACTGGCTAAAATGGTGCTTTTACCATAAACATCATTTTCCTAATAAAGAATAATAATTGTATAGGTGTTAACTACCATACAAGACTTCAATTTCAAGAAGTGTAAGATAATTTCAGTTTCAGCAATTTTCTTTAATTTTAGACTTAAGTCTAAGAATCGGATGGTGAATACGGGCCCCGTAGTCGTATCTAACAGTACTTGACCCGAGGTCTTGACTACCTTCTTCTTGCTCTGAGGTCTTGTTAATTGTAATTACTTTACTTTTTTCAAACCATTCAATTTACCACTTGGTAATCATAAAGCAAGGTAGATTGAGGGCACTTATACGGTCGAATTGTTAAAATTGTGTTAATCAATTCAATATATTGTTTTTATGTATAATAAAAACCTAAACCTAGGGTCATACGCTTCCTTACTTTATGTTTGAAACAATTGAAGTATGTCTGTATGTAAATTGACTTTTATATAACTCGTATTAAAAAGATTATCCTATTACTTGCCTGTATAATTGTTGTTCTTTTTTCTTGCACCAGGTAGCGCATGTAACGCCACAACTCAAACGCCGTGTCCCAGCAACGCATCCAGCTCGAGCCCCGTAACCACACAGCCGCCTATGGCGCCAACCTTCAAGCCAAAGCCTACTGTGAAGGATGTACGGATACCCTTGCACATGATGCCTATCAAGTACACTGTGGAGCTGCAGGTATGGGTCACGTGGTAGGCACTTCCGGTACATGTTACAAACTACCCGTAGATTAATATATTGCCGTTATTTTTATTGTTAATATGTTCTTGTTCGTTTTGCTTCAGCAGTACATGTCTAGTTGTATAACATTTGTTACGATAAGGCAACTCATCAAACAGAAATGATCATAACATTTGGTGCTTCTTTGTATAGTAAGTTTTATCGTGTGTTATGTCATCCATCATGTCGGTCTGAGCTCTAATACTATGCGATTACGGATGCGTCTTTGTCCTTACAATATAGAGTGGTATTTGACTACCGACGATCTCTGTCCAAGAGTGTGATTTTACTGCTTACGCCTCTTTACTTGTCCGTGTCTCACACTTCACAAGAAGCGCCGCTTTACCTCTATGTGGTTCACTTTTCACAGAAAACGCCGATTTACCGCTCTGTGTCTCAAACTTGTCAGAAAACGCCGCTTTTCCGCTCTGTGTCTCACACTTCACTGGAAACGCCCCTTTACATTGCTTTGTCTCACAGTTCACTTACCACATCCACTTTACTTTCCCGCAGGTGTTCATGTACGCGCCCCTTGATCCAGCAGCGTTTTATTTCAACGGAAGTGTCACCATCAGCTTCGAATGCAAGAATGCCACAGACAAGATTTACCTGCACTCAAACAAGCTCAACTACACAGGTTCGTGTTGTTTTTACTCGTGGGTGGATATTAGTAGTGTTGACACGTGATCAGAATGCACCGTTAATAGTTACTTGGTTAAGGGGTCGAATTTCAGCACCACATTAACTAANACTTTCCAGTACGTTACAGCAAATCTTATTTGTAGGTTAAATACTACGAATAATGCTTAAAAGTTAACACTTACCTTGACCATTGTAGTACCGCGCATATGCACGCCCAGAGGCGCTTAATCAGACCCCGTACTCGTTGGAGACTGGTGTAAAAATCCTGACGTTCTTCGAGAAGTACTTCAACGTTCCATACCCACTCCCTAAACAAGGTATTCTCCTCTATAAGGTTTCTCTTGTCCTAAAATATTGTCTTAAAAAAAAACGCACTTTCATTTCTATCAGTATTCTTACAAAATGCATATATGTTGAGCATGTACTTTCTAATTACAGAACAAGGCTACTTTCAGTCATGTTACGTGGTTTAACAGTATTATATTGGTATCTAAATCTGTACGGACTCGTTCATTCTGTTTTATAATCAACATACATTTTGGCTGTTTCGCTTAGAATACCTAATTTTGCCATCGCCCGTTACGATGTTTTGCTGTCTGTCCGTCTGTATGTCTGCTTGCCTGTCTGTCAGTATACCAAACACTTTTTTTACGTACAACATTCAAACTTTCAGAGATTGTCCCTTATACTATGAGGTTGTGCATGTGTGTTTTTATTATCCTACGTTAAATAACAAAAAATATGCTGATTTATCAATTGAGACATTTTATGACATCATGCTAATTCATATTTAGACAATAACACACGGCTGAGCTGGGTCGGTCGTCTATAATCGGCCCGCCTGCCGACATAACGGCAGGGCCGATTACAGACGGCCGGCCCAGCTCTGCTGTGTGTTATCGTTTATATTACATATCATTTTAATTTGTTCCTCAACTTTAATTTATTACCGAACCAGCTTTCCGTACTTTTATTTTTATTTAACTGATTGCGAAATTTGTGACGTATCTCGTGTGACGTCATTTATGTTACGAAATACATCGCTTTTAGCTAGACTATCTGGATTTTAGTGACAACAATTCGGACGTTGTGGTTTATTTAGCAGTTAAACATTTATTTAAAAAAGCATTGAACAAGTCCAAAACGTATTTCGGATTGTGTGTTTGTAATGTATAATTGGAAACTTGAAGCATTGTATTAAAATTGCCATTGAGGTAAGCGTGTCTATGGCGAGCGGTTCGACGCATAATCCCAAGAAACTAGGTTTCTTATGAGAACCTAGGTTCTCAGAATGAGAACCTAGGTTATCGCTTGAAGATTGCACATGTCTTCAAGAACCCAAGTTTTCAAATAAGAACCTAGGTTTTCATGAGAACCTAGGTTNTTTTGTGACTTTCCGATAACGTAGACATGTATTTAAATAATTCATGTATATGCATTTTAATGTATTAGCGTCTCACTACCAACTCCTTATTGAGCGTGTTCTGACTGCAGCCACATTGCCACGACCAAACTGCAGGCAACATACGCCCGCAAGACGTTCCCGTGCATGGATGAGCCGTCAATCAAGGCGCAGTTTGAGGTGACCTTGGTCCGCAAGAGTCACATGCTCTCCATCTCGAATATGCCGAACATATCCGTGCAAGCAAGGTATAGCTGTTTTACATCCCCATGCAATAAAGTTATACACGCCTAATATTTTCATGGAATATAGCTTTTTTATGTCCAACACATTCGTGAAATATAGGTTACATGCCTCACATATCCATGACTATTTGTCTCTCATCTCAGTGGAATAAAGGCTAACATGTCCAAAATCTCAATGGTATATTTCCTTGGATTATAGGTACACATCTCTATGGAATATATGCATATACGCCCAACTTATCCAGTGAATATTGGTATACAATATTGGGCAGGCATACATAACTCACATCTTAATTGAACATAGATACACATGTATATAGTCTCAACTTAATATAGATATACATGTCCAGCATTCCAGATCACGCATAATGTTCAGACATGAACACTATTTCCATGGGTTATTTCGTTACAAATGTGTAATTTACACCTAGAATAATAATTATGTTATCGATTATATTTGTTTGAATTTGAAAGTACGTGTACACGTTAAAATGTACAGCTGATTTCATTCGTAATAGTTCCAAGACATCCCTTCATGTTCTCTCACAGGGGTGACGACTGGTTCGCGGACAGGTTCGCAGTGACGCCCAAGATGTCGTCCTACCTACTCGCCTTTATCATCTGTGACTTCCACTACACAGTGAACACGACCGAGAACAACGTCACGGTAACTACGGAATGTGTAGAGTCAGACGTCACTGTCTCATGGAGAGCACTTATAAATTTGAAGACAATCATTTTTATGCTGTTTACTTATCAGTCCCTAAACCACAAAACGTTTTCAGTAATATTTACCTTTTCGAATGTTTGTTACAAGTATAATCCATAAAACAGAGAGACTCGTGTCAAGTGGAGGACTGGAGTATTGACTGCACCAATATTTCATCAAATTGACGAACTTTCAAATACGTTTGCCCCAATTTTTTTTTTTAGATTTCTACCACCTTCATTGAGCAAGCTGAAATCACGGATGAATATGTTTGATTAGCAGCACACAAGGGGCCTCATACTGTTATAAACAATTCCCTTTATATGTCATCATTCCAAATATAATTTCCTGCGTGTCAGCCGGTGTTCCCCTTTTGCGACGGCCAACAGTACTCTCCAGTACGTTACAGCAAATCTTATTCGTAGGTTAAATACTACGAATAATGCTTAAAAGTTAACACTTGCCTTGACCATTGTAGTACCGCGCATATGCACGCCCAGAGGCGCTCGATCAGACCCCGTACTCGTTGGAGACTGGTGTGAAAATCCTGACGTTCTTCGAGAAGTACTTCAACGTTCCATACCCACTCCCTAAACAAGGTATTCTCCTCTATAAGGTTTCTCTTGTCCTAAAATATTGTCTTTACAAAAACCGCACTTTCATTTCTATCAGTATTCTTACAAAATGCATATATGTTGAGCATGTACCTCCTAATTACAGAACAGGGCTACTTTCAGCCATGTTACGTGGTTTAACAGTATCATATTGGTATCTAAATCTGTACGGACTCGTTCATTCGGTTTTAAAAATCAACATACATTTTGGTTGTTTCGCTTAGAAAACCTTATTTTGCCATCGCCCGTTACGATGTTTTGCTGTCTGTTTGTCCGTCTGTATGTCTGCTTGCCTGTCTCTTAGTATACCAAACACTTTTTTTTACGTAAAACATTCAAACTTTCAGAGATTGTCCCTTATACTATGAGGTTGTGCATGTGTTTTTTGTCATCCTACGTTTAAGGCAGACTGTACGATTTTCATATGTGTTAACTTGTAATATATTGATAAAAATATATTATAATAACTCAAAATATGCACGAAAAAATATACATTGAAGACGAATTTCACAAAATGTAGCAAAGACAAGTTAGCGCTGCTTAAAGCCGATGCCGACACTTTTACTCGTATTTGTAAGGAAACAAAATTGTGTCTTTGTGTCGTATGAACGAATCTGCACTAAAACTAAATTTAGATTCACATTGTACATGCATGATATATATGCTGGCGAATTTGGCTGGAAGCCTTTTTCGATTTCAGATTTAAATATCTTGCTTATTTCGCATTTTTCGACACATGTTCTTCTTAACTTTTATTTTAATTTATATTGAAATATATGTATAGTAAGTTTTAACACATTTTATAAAAAATAATTAATATTTGACAAAATCGTACAGTCTCTCTTTAAATAACAAAAGATATGCCAATTTATCAACTTAGACATTTTATGACATCATGCTAATTAAAGGGAGACTGTACGATTTTGTCAAATAGTTATGAATTTATATAAAATGTGTAAAAACTTGTTATACATATATATCAATATAAATTAAAATAAAAGTGTGTGACGTCATGTTTGTGACGAAACACACCGATTTTATATAGACTGTCAGGATTTTAATTGTAACAATTCGGACGTTGTGGTTTATTTAACAATTAAACATTTATTAAAAAAACATCGAACGAATCAAAAACGTATTTCGGATTGTGTGTTTGTAATGTATAATTGGAAACTTGGAGCATTCGATTAAAATTGCCATTGAGGTAAGCGTGTCGTTTACTAAATTTTGATGTTGGATGACTCCTGTTAAATGTAAAGCTCGAATAATGTCATCAATCTAATCTTCAGTTGAGTTTCAATTGCAATCGATATTTTTACATTATTCCAATTGTGTGCTACGTTTAGATATCATTACTTGTTATTATTTCGTTGATTTGTATTTTAATGTTATTTATCACAGTTGGATTAGACTGAATGCGGACGCCATTTTGTTCAGTTGACGTCGCGCAATCCGATTCTTTTCAGATATAAAAAATCGGCCTGCTTGAGCGGGCCAATATAATTTATATTGGCCAGCTTGATACGAATAACGGCCCGCTCGTGACGTCATTTTGTTACTATTTGAAGTAACACTATGTAATGTATTCTATTATCAAAATAACTTTTCTGAAAACAGAAGATCCTTAGCCTTTTGTGCTGTATCATGCATTAGTTCTGTGTAAAGTTTTCTTCGGATATCTGACGTGTTACTGACCACTTATCTACTGCTGAAGATATGATCACCATACAGTGATACAGGAGTTGTAATTTAACAGAAGCTGACCATTGTAGATATGATTGCAATTCCCGACTTCGCTAGTGGCGCCATGGAGAACTGGGGTCTGCTCACGTACAGAGAGACCTTCATGCTGTACCAGCCCGGTGTGTCATCGGCCGGAAACAAGCAGCGCGTGGCGGTCGTGGTATCGCATGAGTTGGCGCACCAGGTGAGCAGAGTCAGCACATCCGGAAACACGGTCTCTGGGACACCCCAGGATAACAACAATTTTTGAACCAAATTTAATGATGAGTCGATAAAGAAATAACAAAAGTCATACTGTTATTGTTTCATTGAAGCTTTTTGTGATTATTGTTGGTTTTTATTAAGTTGATTTATAGTGTACGTGTCAGCCATTAAAAGTATTTGCTCTCGATGTCAGATATTGGAATTTGTTACGCATAAGCCTATATTTTGGTCGACTTTTCTTGTATATCCGTTTTTAAATTGCTATTTATATTCGTTCAAGCATTTATTACGTTCTCTCACGTCACGTACCTTGGTTCGGTAACCTCGTGACGATATCTATTGTTGAAAATGGTAGCATATATTGTTGAAAATGCATTGAATTCTCCCGCTCGCACATGATTTGGTAATTTTCGGTAGCCATTTAGGTAGGCATATTTCTAGTGTTACCATATCACGCATTATTCTCTTTATAACGTGCAGTGGTTCGGTAACCTGGTGACGCCCTCCTGGTGGGACGACCTGTGGCTCAACGAGGGTTTCGCCAGCTTCGTGGAGTACATGGGCGTAGATCACGTGCACCCGGACTGGAAGATGGTGAGTTACCGCCCTATAGAGGCTACAACATACTATAAATAGTTTGTAACGTCACTGCGTATTAGTAGTAAGGTCTGTGCGTTCAAATGGAGTCTACTAAGAAAATGTTGTTACAAGAAGTGATTAAACACTTACTTGTAAACGTTTAATTGGTCAGTGGATAACTGTCAATCAATGACTGTATTTACTTATCATGTGGTGGTAAACAAGCACACGTGACTGCATAATCCAATCAATTATCTAGAAATATTTGGTCAAACCACGGAAAGGTGTGCATTCTGTTCACATGGGTCCCTTCTCAAATAAATCAGTGACGTCACATATCTAAAACAGAATGAAAAATTATAAGACATATAACTAGAAAAAGTATGTTTTAGCAACAAAGTATCGATTTTGATTATGTCGAGTGGTTGGAATCGGGTAGATGACTTAAAGGACATCCCCAATCCCTATATATGTCTGTCCTCCATCCGAACAGTTCTTGGTAGAGAACTTAAAATAATCACAAGCCCTATATATGTCTATTCTCAATTCTAACAGTTCTTGGTAGAGGATCTCACGTACATCTTCCATCTCTATATATTTATCTATCCTTAATTCGAACATTTCGTGGTAGAGGACAAAAGTAAATTTCCAATCCTTATATATGTCTATCTTTAAGTCAAACAGTTCGTGGTAGAGGACTAACGTACATTTCAATCCTTATATATTTTTATATCCTCGATTCGAACAGTAGAAGACCTAACGTACATTTCCCATCCCCATATATGTGTATCCGTAGTTTTGTACAGTTCGTTGTTGACGTATAATATTTCATCTCCCATCCCCATATATGTCTATCCTCCATTACACAAGTTTGTGACAAAGAAATACGAGTACATCACAAATCCCTATATATGTCTGTCCTCCATTAGAATAGTTCGTGGTAAAGGACTTAAAATACGCACACGCCCTATTTATGTCTATCCTCAATTCGAACAGTTCGTGGTAGAGGGCCTCACGTACATCTTCCATCTCTATATATTTATCTATCCTTAATTCGAACATTTCGTGGTAGAGGACAAAAGTAAATTTCCAATCCTTATATATGTCTATCTTTAAGTCGAACAGTTCGTGGTAGAGGACTAACGTACATTTCCAATCCCTATATATGTATATCATCGATTCGAACAGTAGAAGACCTAACGTACATTTCCCATTCCCATATATGTTTATCCGTAGTTTTGTACAGTTCGTTATTGACGTATAATATTTCATCTCCCATCCCCATATATGTCTATCCCCCATTAGACAAGTTCATGACAAAGGAATACGAGTACATCAACAATCCCAATATATGTATGTCCTCCATTAGAGACAGTTCGTGGTAGAGGACTTGAAATACGCACACGCCCTATTTATGTCTATCCTCAATTCGAACAGTTCGTGGTAGAGGGCCTCACGTACATTTCCTATCCCCATGTATGTATATCCGCATCTCGAACAGGAGACGAACTAACGTACAATTTCCATCCCTATATAAAATTATGTCTATCCTTAATTCGAACAGTTCGTGATAGAGGACAAAAGTACATTGCAAATTCGTATGTGTGTCTATTCTTTATTCGAATAGTAGACGACCCAACTTACATGTTCCATCCCTTTATATGTCTATCCTTAATTCGAACAGTCCGTGGTAGAGGACAACAGTACATTACCAATCCCTGAATATGTCTTTCCTCAATTCGAACAGTAGACGACCTAACGTACATTTCTCATCCCTATGTATGTCTATCCACAATTCGAACAGTTCGTGGTAGAGTTCTTAAAGAACATCTCCCATCTCTATTTGTGTATATCCGTTGAACGGGGCAGAGGACCTAACGTACATCTCCATTTATTATATAAAGGATATTTGTTGGATTCGGTGGAATATCGATTTTATTTCACGACTGATCATAGAAAATAACATTTTCATGAGTGGCGCACCCACGAGTGAAAATACATGTATATTGTTTCTATGATCACGAGTGAATTAAAATCGATATATTCCACCGAATCCAACAAATTTTCTTTTTATTTTATGCTTTTATTTCACCGTTTATTTACATTGTTAAGAGTTTAATTGGAGAATTTCGCTGGAATAATGATGTCATATCGTCAAAACAATGACGTCATTTCACAGCATTATTTTTCACTGTTTGAAACAGTGAATTATCAGTTTTATTTCACTGATATTTCTCTATAAACCAACGGAAAGCATTTAATAAATAAGTTTATCTTCAATAAGAGCTGTTCGTGGAAGAGGACATATAGTATATCTTCCATTCCTATGTATGTCTATCCTCAGATCGAACAGTTCGTGGAAATGGTAATTTAGTACATCCCCCACACTTATGTTTGTTTATCCTATGATCTAACAATTCTTGGCAAAGGTCCTATAGTATATGTCTCATCCCTAAGGCCTACATATCGAGGGGTGAAAGCGAAACAGCTCTAACTGACATTTGTTCACAAAATGAACTTTTTTGTATATATTGTATCGCAACACCAATGCCCATCATGTATTAAAATATCTAAGTTCCAGGCAATCAAATAAAAGGTAAAATTGAAATTTGTCCTAAGGCTCTTATTAAAATTTAATTTATTTTTAAGTGCGAAAAGTGAAGTGCTACTTAGAGCTCTTTCGCATTAAGGTTGTTGATGTTAAGATAATTCTAAATGACACTTTTATCAATTATTGAGGAATATCTTAACAATAAATTAAAATTATGATATTTTGTAAATTTGCTCAAAACAGTGCTCTCTTGCAGGATCAATCAATTAAGGGTCAATCAAGTTCGTTGAAACAATTCATCTTTTCTAACATGTTACTGATTGTTGAAAATACACATAACATACTTCTATACTTTCATAAAAGTGTATCTAGTTTTTTTTTTTTAAAGCTCAATTAAAAAAAAATATTCAGTGTTTTGAGATATTTGAATAAATATATTTGTTACAGTTCCGATGTTTAGGTTACAAACAAATGCAAAAAAAGTATTAAGAATAAAATAAGATAAATTGTCACTTTTAACTTTTCAACACTATTACCTTGTAAATGATATAAACACAGTATTTTTATGCTATCTGTTTAAAGAAAACAGTTCTAAGAAACATTTTTTCTAAATATATTTCAACAATACTTGTATTAAAAATGTTAAGAGTGTTTAATTTCAAATATATGCAATAAAGTGAGAATGTCCAATACTTTTCAATTCGCTTAATGCCACTTAGAACTTTTCGCTCTTAACAATAAGTTAAAAAAAAAATAATTGTTTAGGTGCGAAAAGGTTCTAAGTGCCATTTTTTGCATTTTACTTATAATATTCTTAGTTTAAAAATGTGGAAAGTATTGTATATGAAATAAATACTGTAAATTGATCATTTAACATAGTTTGAAAATCACTAAGACATTTTTCGCTCTTAACATAAAGTAGAAAACATATGAAATTTCAGTGCAAAAAGGGTCTAAGTGACATTTTTCCAAATAACTTTTTTTATTTGTGAAAATACAAACATGTTAAAAAATGTGTTTAGAACAGACTATTCTCAATATAACTGTAAATTATAAAGCCTTCATTGTTTTAATTGTTCTTCTGATTCAGTTTAAACCTTCTCCTGAACATTTTTTAAAAATGCACTTAGAGCTGTTTCGCTTTCACCCCTCGATATGTCTATCCGCTGTTCGAACAGTTTTTTTCGTGGTAGACATCCTATAGTTATCTCCCATCCCGATGCATGTCTATCCTCAATTCGAACAGTTCGTAGTCAAGGTTCTATAGTACACCTCCCATCCCTATATATGTCTATCCGAAATTCGAACAGTTCGTGGTAGACATCCTATAGTTATCTCCCATCCCTATGCATGTCTATCCTCAATTCGAACAGTTCGTGGTCAAGGTTCTAAAGTAAACCTCCCATCCCTAAATATGTCTATCCACAGTTCGAACAGTTCGTGGTAGAGAAAGTGCAGGACGTGTTGAACCTTGACGGCCTCATATCGTCTCACCCTGTCTACGTGCCCGTGGCGCACCCAGACGAGATAAACGAGATCTTCGACAGGATCTCATACGCCAAGGTACGTACCGGGTACCAGACAGGGTATAATTTGCCAAGGTACGTGGTGGTAACCAAGCATGATATTAAACGCCAAGGTAAGTTATGTGTTCCTGATAAAATCTCATGCACTAAGGTACGTACCGGATACAAAATTAGATTTCATATGCCAAGGCATGTACTGGGTACCATACGGGTCCTCCTACACCAAGATACGCACTGGATACCATATGTGATCACATTCGCCAAAGTTTTTAGATAGTACCAGATTAGATATTATACAACAAGGTACGTAACAAGTACCAGAAAATATCGCATCAGGGTACGTGCTTAGTTCAAGATGGGATCTCATCGCCAGGTAACGTTCCTGGTACCAGATAATGTCTTACACGCAAAGTTATGTATCGAGTACAATATAGTATCTCATATACCAAGGTAACTACTGGGTACCAGATAGAATCCCATACGCCAAGTGACGCTCTTGGTACCAGGTGAGGAAGGATCTCAAGATACGTACAGGGTGTCCGACAGCTTCCTGAACGGGGATCGAACCCATGATATTCTTTATTATCGTCACTATAGCATCTTAGACACCAGCTAGTATCTCTGTTAATTTCCTTGTTCTATCAAATAATGGTTTCTTAAACTATTTTCCAATGTTATAAGTGTGCTGCACATGCCCGTGTCCTGACATATCTGACGACCCTTTGTGTTCCACTTCAGGGCGCCTCCATTATCCGGATGATGCGCTTCTTCCTAGGGGACGAAAACTTCCAAAAGGGACTAACGGTGAGTCCTTTCGGCAAGTTGGAATATGTGTTATGCAGTATAATATCTATGCATGCCTTTTAGGGGTTTCTCTTCGGTTAGCCTATTTCCGGTTCTCAGAGGAATGCATTTGACATAATGTTTTTGTTCGTTATCGTTTCCAGACGGCAGTAAAATTGGTTACTTCTGAGTAAGTAGCGTCAGGGCTTTTACTCATTAATTGGGCTAGACGAAAAAGACCGACCGAAGAAAATCATATAGTATGGGTTATGGCATAAAACATTTATTTGGAGTTTAAAGGTTCACTGACTTCGTTGAACATAACACCTTTTTAGTCGATAAACCTCCGCCCGCTTTTTGTTTGTTACTTACCGCTTTAATGTACAGCAAATTAACCTACATAACACTTTAGTAAGTTTTAAAGAATTTTCTTTAATAGTTTTCTCACTGCAGCAAATCAACATGATTTTTATTACTAATCTTATATCTTTGTTTTAGGATTACCTCCGTGCCGATGAGTACAAAGCCGCCTTCCACGATGATCTGTGGTACGCGCTTAAAAATGTAAGTAGATTCGTGTGGTACCCTTGGAAATGTGTTTTAGATTAGTGAAACCCCTCGGAAAGCATATATACTACTTGGCGTATTTTGGAAACCCGAGATTAACTTTGTCTTCTCAGAAATGACCGATGTGTTCCTATCATGCTTATAGTATATTTTTATAGGTCAGTAAAATCGGGGTAATCACAACGGCACCACGAAAATAAACAATAATATGGAAAATGAGAGAAACGTTGTCATTTGAGTACAGTTACCCCTCCGAAATGAAAAAATTAGTCGAAGAAATCCAACAAATGTGAGCAATTTTCAACAGTGAATGTCATTGATCGCTCGTGAAGTACCTCACACACTGACTGTCTTTCAGCGCTCTTCCTTCAACGTGAAGGAGGTGATGGACACGTGGACGCTGCAGATGAACTATCCCACCGTGATGGTGTCTCACAGCCAGCAGGGCCGGGTAGCTCTCACACAGAGCAGATACCTGCAGGATTCCAACGCAACGGACCCGGGAAAATACGTCTCGCCTTTCGGGTATACACCTCTGATAATTGTCAATTTAAACGTTTTACTCAGTATCAAAAACACAATACTACTGATGTATTAAATAAATTGAATATTTTACTACTAGTGCTAGGGATGTATTGCTTCAATATATCATTTGGAATTCGATGACGGTCTTTCAGGTCTTACATACACCACTGTAATGACTAATATTTTACGTGTTCTATGTCACAACGTGTTTATATCACTTAATTTACTGCTTCTTGCGTACAGCTACAAATGGGAGATCCCATTCACGTATACTACCAACACTCAACGAAGATTTGACGTGACATCTAAAGACATCACATGGCTGCATAAAACAGGAAATAGCAGTACGTCAAATCTTTTGTGTGAATTTCGTTCATCATTAAAGCGCGAAATTTGTATGACTTCATGAGCAATAATGTTATATAAAGAAGGTCAATCGTTTTTTTAAATTATTTTAAAACAAGTAATTTCTTTAAGAATATATTCAGGATTTACTCATTTGGATATACTTCCGAGATTTTTTCCAAATGGAAAAATTCAAAAGCTGGATGAAAAGCTACGCAAAACAAATGTTTCAGTGGTTGTGATGGACAACACTATCCCGGCTCCAGGTGTGGGGTGGGTGCTAGGCAACCCGATGCAGTATGGATACTTCCGAGTGAATTACGATAGGACGAACTGGGATATGCTTATAAAACAACTCGCGACTAACCACACAGTATGTCATCTTGGCATCTAACTACCTGAACACGTGACATCTTAGTCACGTTAAGCACTTTTGCAATTAAAACACAATTTGTAAAATATAAATTGTGATATTTCATGAATTGAAGGACTATTCAATCCGAATTATTAGGACGGTTAACTATGTCTAGTCCACAGTATACTTGTAGTTCGTTTTCAAATAAATTACATGAACTTTTTCTTCATCCTTTCCATTTCATTGAACGAATAACATACTAAATTATTGTTATGAATAATGCTACATTAAGAGCGAACGTGACCACATTCCACTGCTATTTCACTGCTAGGTGATCCACGCGATCAACCGCGCACAGATCATCAACGACGCGTGGAGCCTGGCACAATCCGGGGATCTGGCGATGGAGGTGGCACTGCAGACGACCAACTACCTGGACAAGGAGCGCGAGTACGTGCCCTGGGCGGCCGCCTCCTCGCAGCTTTCCTTTGTCAAGGACATGCTTGAAAGACACCCGCTGTACGGCTCTTTTAAGGTGAGTATATCTTCTGTGGAATAAAGCTCTCCTTTGAAATCTCCATGTTGACCAGACACCCGCTGTATGGCTTCTTCGGTGTGAGTAACGCGTCTCTGTAGTGAACCTCCAATAGATCTTACGACCATAAAGGTATGAGAGTGTGAAGACAGCATAACTAACACGTGAGCTAGATTCTAGAAAGAGGCTTTATTCCGGTCGCTCACATCCAAAATATATTAACAGTTACAAATTGTAAGGCAGCTTATGTTCTTAAGAATATAAATATTATTGATAACATTACATCCCTCTCTTCGTAATAAATTATATTACAATTTAAATGGTAAGTCACCAATGTTTAATTCATATGGCAAAATACATAATGTTCATATTTAAAGAAAATACATTGACTTATTTAGATGACTAGAGTTTTGTATGTAAAGGGAATAACATTCAATCCAAGAGACTACATATGGAATATTATGCCCTGAACACAGTGCCAGGCTCAGACTTAACTTAACAGTGTAATCACAACAGTTTATATCTCACAGGTCCATTTTCTTTGGGGCTACTACTCTTCGTCCTGATCTTGTCACCAGCGGAAAGTCACCGGAACATGTGTTGGTTAACACATCAGAAATGCGCGGATTTCTTTTTCGAGATTTATAGTTTGATCCTGTGTACTCTTCGTCATTGTTACTGGACAGTTCAGCGAAAGTATCGTGTCCTCGTGGATATCCATACCCTTGGAATGGTTCGCGGTATCAGTAGAGGCTCGTAGATGTTTCCCGATTTCTGTGGTACAATCTGCCTCAATTTTTGACGACATAGGATCGTGGCTTGTCATATTATTTGGTGACTGTTTCTTCCTGGTGTCCACATCTTCGATCCTGCCTGGGGACTAATACGAACGCTAGCACCCGGGTCCAATGGGGGGAAAGCTTTGCTCCTCGACGTTTGTCGAAGTAAAACTTTTGCCTCTGTTTGACTTTGTCGAAGTGTTTCTTTACTGATTCGATATTATGACATGTCGGCCGAATAAATTCCTTGCATGCTGGCAGGGTGTTAGGCTACGCGGTCTCCTGCCCATGAGAACTTGCGATGGGACAGGTTTAAACCCTCCAGTGGTGTTGTACTATAGTCGAGCAGTGCCACGTGTTTATCCTCTGCTTTTCTCCACATATTTGTACGGTTTGTATGGCCCTTTCTGCTTCACCATTTGGGTTTGAACGTGAGGGCTTGACGTCTCATGTTCAATTCCGAAATCTTTACAGAATGTTTTGAATTCGAATGAAGTAAACTGTGGACCGTTATCAGACCGAAGTTTTAGCGGAATACTATGACACGCGAATACGAACTTCATTGCGCGAATGATACCACGAGTTGTTTCCGATTCTAGTTTCAGCACGTCCATATACTGCGAAAAATAGTCAACAAGCAATATGTATTTATGGGATTCGAAATCAAACAGGTCGCATCCGACGAGACTATATGCCAAGTCTGGTGTCGCAGTCGGTTTTAAGGGTTCTGCCCTTTGACTGTTTTTGTACTCGGCACACTTTGTACAGTTTGAAATCAACTCCTCAATTTAAGGGTTTATACATGGCCAATACATGACCTCACGAGCGCGTTGCTTGCACTTATCCATACCGAGATGTGATTTGTGGATCACCTCTAGCATAATCTTTCAAAGACTAGATGGTATGACTATTCTGAGTCCTTTGTATATGACTCCATCTAGCACGGATAGCTGATCGCATGAATCTCCGTATGATCTGGTTACTACTGGACATTGGTTTCTTGTGTCCGGCCAACCGTCTATAATAACGTCATTAAGCAGCATGAGTTATCTTTGAGTGTTGCTCTTGATTTCTTGATATTTGGTCGTACTTACAGACAGCATATTGACCATTGTTATTGTGGTTGTCTGAGTCGGACTCTGACTCATTGTTTTGATCGTTAGTCAGAAATGCCCGCGATAGTGCATCCGAAATGTGCATGTCTTTCCCTTTTCGGTATTGGACTTCAGGATCAAACCATTGTAATTGTAACATCATTTTTTATAATCTTATTGGTGCCGCTAGTAGGGGTTTCCTGAATAGCTGTTTTAATGGCTTATGGACCGAGTAGACCGCGGTTGCTTTCCAGAAAATGTATCAATGGATATTTTTTTGCGCTGAACACTATCGCTTACATTTTGTTTTCAATTTGGTCCTAACTCTTTTCCGTTTCACTTAAATATAAGCGATAGGGCGGTCTCCATGCATAAGAACTGCACCTTACCCGTCCTTGCTAGCATCACACTCTATCTGTACCGGTTTGATGACGTCAAAATATCCTAGTACCGGACTGGTTGTGCACAGACGTTTCAATTCGCTAAAACTTGATGCTTGTTCATGCTCCCTTATGAATTCGACATCTGACTTCAGTAGAGTTCTGATCTGGGTTAACTACCGCACATATTTTCTCTGGATCAGGTAATAGTCCTTGCACTGTAATCACATGACCTATGTACGATATCTTCGGTTGCCGGATTTTACACTTGTCAATGTCTAGTTTAAGGTTGTAACTTGTCGCGCGTTCAATAACCTGCTTTAGTAGTTGATCATGGAGCGCTATGTCTCGCCCTGCTTTCAGGATGTCGTTGATTATCGCGTAAGCATTGTCAATGCCTTCCAGCATTTCATCCATCATATTCTGGTATATTTTCGGGATTGATTTTATACCGAATGGCAGCCGAAGCCACCCAAATCTTCCTATTGGTGTGTTGAAGGTGGTGAGGTAAGACGTTGCCGCATCTAGCTTAATCTGTAAGAAACCCGATTTCGCATATAATACGGAACACACAGTCGAACCTGGGATGTTCGATATTACGTCATCCATTATTCTAATTGGATGATGTTCTTTTTTATCGCCTTATTCAGGTCTTTTGGGTCCATGCAGATACGGATTTTGTCATCTCGTGGCGTAGCGAGACTACCATGGAACTGACCCATTTAGTGGGTCCAGATATTTTAGTGATATGTCCATCGGCCTCCATTTGGCGAAGTATTTCAATTGCGCGTGGGATCATTGTTACAGGTAGCTTGCGCAGGTGGTGTTTGACTCCCTTTGCATTTTTTCAATTGTGATTTTGTTATTTCCAGGCAGGGTACCCGTTGTTTTTATGAAATTGGGAAATTCAATATCCAGTGATTCTATTTTGTTGATGCGATGTACAAGTCCTAGTTGCTCTGCCACATCGCCGCTCATGTTTTCTTGTGTAAGGTCCACAACCTTAAACTCAACCCAAGTTTTCTTTGTTTTTGTTTGCCTGTTGCGATTGCTGTTCCAATAGGAGTTATTCGGTGATTGCTGTAGGACTTTAAAATTCGGTTGGATTTCTTTAGCTGAACATCGTCCAAATTGCTGAACTCAGAGCTGGTCAAAATATTGCATTTCGCCCCAGTGTCAATACGCACTGGGACCAACTTGACGCACACGTTTATGTTGCACACCCACTTGTCTGGCTGTCCGTGTGGCAGATCGGTTGCATTGGCATATATGTGTAGGAGGTCAGAGTCGTCATCCTCGTGGGATTTTTCCTGTATATCTACAATATTTACCTTCCTCAGTCGTACCCTTCACACCTTACGCCAGTGATCGCGCTTGTGACAGAAATTACACACTGTTCCCTTTACAGGGCAATTGCCTTTGTTGTGTGTCGAGCCGCATGAATCACACTTATTATTGTCCCTTTTGTCAAAATGATCTCTCTTTGGTTGGTTAAAGTGGATATTTCTCTTTTGCGGGTAGTGTGCTTTTGTACCGATACCTAGTACTGGTGGGTTGTGTGATTTTTTACCGATGCCTAGTACTTCCTCACCCGTCATGAGTCTGAGCTGATTCTGTGATAGCTCGTATATGCGGCTTATCTCTATTGGCGAGTGTTATGCCTTGTCCCTGGTGAAGCAATCGCTCTTTCACCTTGTTCTGTTTAACTCCATTAACAATCAAGTCTACAAGAATGTCATCAGGATCAGAATACCCACGGTCCATTATTAGAAGTTTCAAATCTTAAACGAAATTGTCAAATGTTTCAGTTTCGGTTTGTTTCCTCTGTTGGGTTGTGTACCTTGCTATCCTTTAGTTTTTCCATGGACGGACATACTCCGCAAGTTTGTCTCGTATTTTCTTGTGGTCGTTTTTCTCTCCTTCCGCCCATACACATATTTTGTAGATCTCGCAGCCTTCTTGCCAAATCCACAAACCCAGCCAGCGAGCCGTCTTTGACTACGCACAATGGTCATTGAAATGAAAATTGCACGTGCTGTTGGAACCTTTTAAACTCTTGATATATATCATTAGCGCCTTAATCCATCTTGGGTTGGTCAAAACTCATTCCGGTCGCCAATGTTAGTATAACCTTTTTGTAAAAAAACGCGCAGCATTGGCGTCTATTCATAGATCCTTTGTCTGTAAGTGTGAATAAAACATAGCACTGGTGTCTATTTATAGATCCTTTTTCTTAAAGTGATATTAGACGCATTTTTCACTGTTGAATTGAGCTGAAAAGAATTAACAGGTTAAAAGAGTTCGGTAAAATGTGGTAACTGACCAATTATCTGCAACTCCTTTCTACCAGTTGTTTATAAAAACATATATTATATACGATATTTAACCTGACTAACCCAGTCCTCTAAGCTTTTGTTTTATTAGGATCGGAGTTAGTGTTCGAGTGTCGTATGATAGATATCGTTGCAGGAAATTAAAATGATCCGTACAACATAATTGTGTCTTTGTGTCGTATGAACATCAACCAGCTCGAACACGTCCAGAGAAGAGGCGCTAGGTTTGTTCACAACAACCACTGGGACAGATTACCAGGCTGTGTGTCACATATGCTCAAGGATCTTGGATGGCGACCNTATTGCACCGTGGTGTACTGCACATATTGACAATGCTATGTGATGTATCAGGGTGGGGTAAAGCACACATTGACCATGCTATTTGACGTCGCAGGGTTGTGTACAGCACACGTTGACCATGTTTTTGATGCTACAGGGTGGATCCAGACATCAAGAGCACGGTGTACTGTACGGCGGTGGCGGAGGGGACGCTCGACGACTGGGAGTTTGCGCTTGCCCGATACCTCGCCGAGAACCTGGCCGCCGAAAAGTCGCGTCTCCTGGCGGCCCTCGCCTGCTCCAGGGAATCTTGGGTGCTCAGTAGGTAGGTCACAGAGCGACGGCGAACTCTGTTCATGTATGTCACGTTTCTTAATACACATATTACGTGAATCACGTCTTCTTTAAAACCGTTTGCTATATTTGTTCAAAATGTATCCATATCAGAATTATTCAGGAGTGTTAATCTACTGCTATATTCACAATGTACTCCACACCCTTACAAGCGTGTTCTTTGCTGTACCACAGATACCTGCTGATGGCGATTGACCTGAGCAACCAGGCCGACATCCGGCGCCAGGACGCAGCCTCCGTGATTGTCTACATATCCCGGAACACCATCGGCAGGTAGAGGCTCTTACATAACGCCTTTTTTGTCAGAACATATGTATTCCTCTCTAACTTATTATGGAAGCTCTATATTGAAATCCGCCAAAATATGCGATTTTAAAATAATTAAATGTTTCACAGTCACTACGAAGTGAAAGAAAAAAATACCGACGACCACATTTCGTGCTTACTTGCATCCTTTAACCGTCAGCTAGTGTGTTCATCTCGTCTCGGTATTGCAGGTCACTGGCGTGGGACCTGTTCAGGGATAAATGGGACTTCTTTCTAAAAGAGTAAGTACTGGTGTATAACGTCATGTGAAGTGAAGTTGTACACTTCCTACAAAACTTTTCATTCTCACACATAAACAATTGGATTTCATGGGAAAAAATAGTATCGTATTCGCAAAAATAATTAACAGTTGTAATATTTTAATTGTTTGCATATATCACTGGATGCCCCATGTGCTCTATACTGGATGCATTATCGGAAGTCCGATGATATCGTTTTTAATAACGACGTAGTTGTTGCATTTGTATATTAGTACATTTATTTCTAGCCCTGCTAGTTCACAAATGTGTGATATGTATACAGAATGTTTAATTTGAATGCTGATTGTTTTCAGCGTTGACATTTATTTTACACATATCATACACATACATGAGCAATAGTTATTTGTAAAAACTTAATTAATTTAATATGGAAAGTTTCATATCGTCCACCTGTAATACTGATCTTTTGTACACGGAGGTTTGTTTGTACACAGAACATATGTACAACACACCACTCATACCATATTGTGTAATACCTCTATATAACAGACTGTACACATATCATATGTACAGGACAACACTCACATCGTGTAGTATAATACCTTTATATAATAGACTGTACACTGAACAATGTACACGACACTTCTCACATCGTGTAGTGTAATTCCTCTATATAACAGACTTTATACTAAACTTTGAACATGACACCACTCACTTTATAAGGTGTAATACCTTTACTATTCACTTTATTTTTATGTAGTAAGATACATTTACTGTTAACAATATTATGTACATAACACCACTTCCTGTAGTGAAATGCCTCTTTATAACGGACTATTCTCTGAACTGTGTGCATAACACCACTTTCATTAGTAAAATACCTCTGTTTAACAGACTATGCATTTAACTGTATTTCATAGCAAACGCTCGGGTATGTACTCCTTATACCGCGTCTACTGGGGGTCTATACTATACGTACTCTGTTGTGTAGGAATGACTGCAGACATCAAACTGTGCATACATTGACAGATTCTTCAGTAATACATCAGATTAAATGCTGTCCATCAACAACATATACTATACTGCATAAACTCTTTAAAAGAACACTTACAGACATGTAATAAATAAAACATTTGTGCACGGACAGACATATGCTACGATCTACTAATCATGCATCGTGTTTTAGATTCGGAGGAGGCGCTTTCGGCTTCACCAACCTGATAAGCGGCCTCACCGCCTCCTTTAACACCGAGTTCGACCTAAGTCAGGTAGAGGCAACATTTAGTGGCCGTGTAATGATATGTAGCAGCATAGCGACTCTGTAACCAAACTCGTATAATAGTGACCGTGTAACAAGACGCGTTGCTTGGCATGGCAGCTTCATCTTATAGCATAGGGACTATGTAACTATGCTTGCAACATATTTATCCTGTAACCGGACTTGTTGCTCGGCGATAGCGGATGCGGCATATGCCAATGAAAGCTAATTCTTAGAATAGTGCCCATGCTTACCAGACATATGCCTGTATAGCAGCTTCATCTTGTAGCATAGTGACCATGTCACTATGCTTGTTATTTAGGGATAATGTAACCATGCTTGTAGCTTAGTGATCATGTAAACACGCGTACCAAAGTGACCATGTAACCAAGCTTGTAACGTACTGAACATGTGACAATACTGATAGCGTAGTTACCATATAACCATGCCTGTAAAATAGTAAACATCTAACAATACTTGTAGCGTACCGTATGAAGGTTCTACAGACTACCCTTCACGTCAAAAGGATATACATACCGATTTACGTTGAAAACGCTAATTAAAGTCTTCGCATACATAGGTTCTAAAGATAACTTGATGTGTTAACAAATTTAGGTTCTTCAGGCATCCATGTCGATCTCTAATAAGAACTACATGTATAACCTATGAACTCCCCATTGAGCTCAAGCGTTCCAAATCAGTCAGGTAGCGGCATCTGCAGCTTGCAGCTGTCCCTGTTACCAATGCACTCTACTGGAATGTAACCTCGTGAATGTGTAAAACATTGACTTTTACGGAATGAAGCAAGGTGAATGTTTACACTTTGACGGTTACCGCAATATATCATTGTGAAAGTGTTACCACTGTCCACTACCACAATTACCAATGTGACTGTGTAATCACTGCCCTTTTCCAGAATGTATCCTGGTGACTCTATAACTACTTCCTACTACCAGAGCTAATCGTGGTGACAGTGTAACCTAAATGTATTATAGTGACTGTATAACCGCTTCTTACTACCATAATATATGTATCCCGGAAAAGCGACTTTTTGGAAAAAAAACAGCTGATCTGCTGGTACAAATAAAGCTGATCCATTTATAATTCTTTCAAAATCACACACAGTGTAAACCTTTATTATATAAGTTAAGCTATCATTGGTTGATATAATCGACCAGCGTTGTTTGTACCGGGATGAATAATGCGTTTCTTCTTAACTCGTGCGAATTCCGGGATAAGTCTATTAATCATTGTGACTACGTTACCACAACTCACTCCCAAAATGCATCATGGTGACCTTGTACTAGTGCTTACTAACGCAATTTAGCATCGTAAATGTTTAACAAAAGCTTAATACCAAAATGTAATTTGGTAAATGTGTAACCGCTGGCTACTACCGGGATTGAGGCTCGTAAATGGTTAACAAATGCACATTACCTACATGAAGTTTGGTACTTGTTAATCAACTGCCCAAAATCGGAATGTAGTATTGTGATTGTGTAGTAAATGCCCATGGCCGGAATAACGTTAGGTACAGGTGTTACCACTGCCCACAGCCGGAATTAAGCATAACATGTGAAACACATGCCGTTAACCAGAATGCAACTTTGTAAAAATGTAATAACTGCCTACTACAGGAATGTAGCATCATGGCCGTGTAAACACTGCCAACTTTAGAAAAGTTGCATCGTATCCATGTTACCAGTGTCCAATACAGGAATGTTACATCATGGACGTGTAAATACTGCAAACTAAAAAATGTAGTATCATGACCATGTAACCCTTGTCCACTACAGCAATGTAAAATCATGGCTGTGTAAATACTGCCAACTTTAGAAATGTAGCATCGTTGCGTTGTAACCATTGCCCAATACAGCAATCTAGCATCATGGCCGTGAAAATACTGCCAACTTTAGAAATGTAGCATCGTGACCATGTTACCATTGCACACTACAGCAATCTAGCATCACGGCCGTGTAAATACTGCCAACTTTATTAATGAAGCATCGTTGCCATGTAACCACTGTCCACTACAGGAATATTGCATCATGGCCATGTAAATACTGCCAACTTTAGAAATTAAGTATCATGACCATGTAACCATTGTCCAATACAGGAATGTAACATGGCCGTGTAAATACTGCCAACTTTACAAATTTAGCATTGCTGCAATGTTACCACTGTCCACTACAGCAATGTAACATCATGGCCGTGTAAATTCTGCCAATTTTAGAAATTAAGTATCATAACCATGTAACCACTGTCCACTACAGCAATGTGGCATCAAGGCCGTGTAAATACTTCCATCTTTAGAAATGTAGCATCGTTACCACGTTACTACTGTCCACTACAGGAATATTGCTTTATGGCCGTGTAAATACTGCCAACTTTAGAAATGTAGCATCGTTGCCATGTAAACACTGTCCACTACAGGAATGTTGAATCATGGCCGTGTAAATACTGTCAACTTTAGAAATGTAGTATCATGACCATGTAATCACTGTCTACGACAGCAATGTAGCATCATGGCCGTGTAAAAACTGCCAACTTTAGAAATTAAGTATCATGAACATGTAACCATTGCCCACAACAGCAATGTAGCATCATGGCCGTGTAAATACTGCCAACTAAAAGTAGAATCGTTGCCATGTAACCACTGTCCACTACAGGAATGTTGCATCATGGCCGTGTAAATACTGCCAAGTTTAGAAATGTAGCATCGTTGCCATATAACTACTGTCCACTACAGGAATGAAGCATCATGGCCGTGTAAATACTGCCAACTTTAGAAATGTAGCATCGTTGCCATATAACCACTGTCCACTACAGGAATTTTTCATCATGGCCGTTTAAAAACTGCCAACTTAAAAATGTAGTATCATGACCATGTAACTATTGCCCACTACACAAATGTAGCATCATGGCCGTGTAAAAACTGCCAACTTTAGAAATGTAGCATCGTTGCAATGTAACCACTGTCCACAACAGAAATGTTGCATCATGGCCATGTAAATACTGCCAACTTTATAAATTAAGTATCATGACTATGTTACCATTGTCCACTACAACATTGTAGCATCATGGCCGTGTAAATACTGCCAATTAAATGTAGCATCGTTGCCATGTAACCACTGTCCACTACAGGAATGTAGTATCACGGCCGTGTCGATACTGCCAACTTTAGAAATAAGGTGTCATTATCATGTTACCATTGCCCACTACAGCAATGTTGCGTCATGGCCGTGTAAATACTGCCAACTTTAGAAATGTAGCATCGTTGCAATCTAACCACTGTCCGCTACAGGAATGTTGCATCATGGCCGTGTAAATACTGCCAACTTTAGAAATGTAGTATCATGACCATGTAACCATTGTCCACTACAGCAATGTGGCATCATGGCCGTGTAAATACTTCCATCTTTATAAATGTAGGATGATATCCGTGTTACCACTGCCCTTTCCAGAAATTGTGCATGCTAACTCTGTAATACCTTATCAATTGTTACCTGATATTATCTGGTGAATATCACCAATCAGTGTTCTTGACAATCTATCTGTTATGTTGTTCCGTATAACGTCCATGTTGATGTTATTGATGAAATGTCCTCAATTTTAGTCTGACGAGTATCCTTTATGGCAATTGTCTAAGAAAAAAGTAATTCTGTAAAATAAATTTCAAACATTAATCTCTTGCATATATTGCCATCTCAATATTAACGCACTAAACTCATATATCCTCCTCCTTTGTTTGCAAAATTTATATTAAGTTTACAATACAATATAGGTAATGCTGTAGCTGTAATGTTCAAATATCAAATGTGTTTCAATAAACCTTAAACAAGTAATTAGTTGTCATTTAACAGTGTAGTATTAAAATAAACTCTGATATGATTATTAAATACGCACAAATCTCCAATTACCATTATATACCATCATGTTGAAATTTACAGTTGAAAGCGTTCAAGGAAAGCAAGAATGATCTCGGGTCCGGAGCACGTGCGTTTGACCAAGCGCTCGAGAAGACCCGGAGCAACATCAAGTGGATGGTTTCAAACGTCCCAGAAATACATAAGTGGTTAGAGCGTCAAAACGTCTAGAAGCAGGTAATTTTCCGCCATTGTTTTATCCACTTTAATGTTTTGCAAAGTTGGTGTCGGTATTTGTAGTTAATTGAGTTTGAGGAGAACAAATAATTTTAATATATAAAATTTATATAAAATTCGATTTATTAATGTGTATCGGTCAATAAACATCGATTCGCTGAACTGATGCGTAATAATAAAACGAAGAATTGTTTTATAGCCAAACAAATGGCAAGAAATTGTTTATTGAACGGTAATTCGAAAATAAAAAATTTCGTTTATTACCTATTTGTATCCGTATTTGTGCAATTTGTATACTACTTATAGTCTGCTATGTGCCTAGGTTCGGGGTGTCCTTTTTGCATTGTTTAGGATAAGTTTTACAACCATAAGCATGTTCTGAATTTATCCTGTGAGAAATACAAAAGTTAAGGTACTAGGTACTGTATTTAATCTGGAGTTATTTGTTTTTGTTTGTAATGTGTTTTCACGTGTGTATTTTCAGACGTGTGTCCGTCCAGTGTCCACCACCAGTCCTGTGTCACCATGTGCCATTCACTCCTTGTGTACACGAATCTGGTGTATAGTTAAAACTGATTTTAAACACTCTGAGCGTTTTATTCGTTGTAAATCCAATATAGTTTTTTATTTACATCCTTAAGTTATAACGTTTTCCAACAATTACGACAACGCATGTAAACAGAAGAGTAATAATAAAATATATTCGTTAAGGCATGTTATTGTTCGATATACATCGTAATATTGATGACTATTGAACTATATTATATTTAAAAAAGTGTTGTGTTACGGTTAAATAATTCGATATAAAACATACACATGTTTACATAGTTCATCTATGCACATATCTCCTGTAAATAACGTGTAAACATTGCATTATTGGAAACGACATCTAATTAATATTGTTGATTCGTTGTAGTGTGTACATATCTCTGTTTGTTGATTTTATGTAACTTTTTACTTTCTAATGTTTTTTTTGCGGGTATTTCGAAAAGTGTGTTATATTTTTCTCAGGCTTTTTCGCGTGTTTGCATCGTTCAGTTATTTGTTACTAACATTGAAAACGGAACAAAGCATATGTTGCAACATAATTCTATGGGACATATAAATGGCACGTTTTTCAAAAAATAAAATACAAAATGTGGTTTAATATTGCAAATGTATGTAAGTATCAGTACATTTATGTGTCCATATTCCGGACATTTCTTTTCGTTTTTACAATCACACAAGTTAGATATTTAATGCGTAGGACTTATTAAGTCGTTCTCACAATTAAGTTATTTCGTTTCAACTGCTTAGAAACTCGATCCTTCGAATACTCAAGTCATTCCCACGAGTTTGTTATCTTGTTCGCATGACTTATTATTACAACGCATTTCTCTAGTTATTTCATGTATTGAAGCCTTTGTAGAAATATATCGATACATGGAAAAGCTAAGATTGTTAAATATTGTTTAATGTCGGTTGTTATCCTGCATCTGATGAAACTTTGTTGTATAAAGGTGCAATTCAAAGAATAGTTTTGCTTGATTAATATATTGATGCTCATCTGTACAGTAGCTGCTTTAATGCTTGGGGCGGGCTCATTAAGACACAAACACAAAGTATATCGATATCTCGTGTTTTATTATTTTTGTAATAAAAACAATATTAATATTGTTCGTTAATTTTGCTTATTCGTTGCCCTCGTCCAAAGCACGATATATCCACATTGTTAACTTACACGTTAATAGACAGTGCCCTGAAAACTATACAATTGTATTTTTTTTTAAATAATATTAAATGATGTGTTTTGTTTTTCTGCTGGTTTGTTGTAAAGTATTTTGTCAAAATGTAAGTTAACTATGTTAGCATTTAATGTATTTTGTAAATGCGATTTGTCCGTCAGTCCGTCCGTCTGTCACAAAACTTTGTAAGGGCTACATTTTAGAAACTATATAAGATATCATCATGGAACTGCATGGGTGTATAGATATCAATGAGGAGAGGTGCTATGCGGAAGAACCATTACCTTACACATATTAAATAAGAGTTATTGCCCTTTGTTTTTTTGTGATGTAACTTTTCAGGGCTATATCTCAGATAGCATTCAAGTTTTCAACATGAAACCTCATGGGTGTATTGATATCAATGAGGAATAGTGTCATGCTTGAGAACCATAACTCTACACTTTCTTAAATAAGAGTAATTGCCCTTTGTTGTTATGTATGATGTTACTTGTCAGTGCTATATCTCAGATACAATACAAGATTTCAATATAAAACTAAATAACGGTGCCTATACCACATGAGTTTTTAAGATCTGTGTTAATGGGTGTGTAGATATCAATTAGGAGAATTGATTTGCACATGAATCATAACCCTACACTTTCTGAAAAAAAGAGTTATTGCCTATTGTTGTTTTGTATGATGTAACTTTTCAGGGCTATATCTCAAATACGCTACTTGATTTCCACATGAAACTTCATGGGTGTATAGATATCAATGAGGAAAATTGCAATGCATAAAACAACAACCCTACACCTTTAGGATTATGCAGTATATCAAGAGATCCATAAACAAAATGTATTTGGCGGAGTTTATCAATTCAAATAATTAGTTTGTTCGTTTTATTTTGTCCCTGAAATTCGAAAGCATCTTGAAGGGAGCCTCCATTAATAGTTTTTACTTATAAGGACACTTTTTTAATTTCAGCGCCTGTTGTTTCCCAAACTTATCGTTACATAAATTTGCTTGTAACTACTCTAACTTCGTTTTTTGGACTTTTCTAAAGTTCATCTTCTTACATGATTAGATTATAAAGGCCATTCAACATGTTTGTCATTTTTAACTGCCACGAACAGTTAAAAAACCTCAAACATTTCGTTGAAGATTTTGTGATGTTTAGCAAATAAACAACGACAACACAACTTCATGTATGTGTTTTGTCGGAAAACATTTTCTTGAAAACAAAAAAAAACCTTTTGCTTAAAATCAATGTTTATGATACTGTATAATTATATGGGAAGAACATAATGATATTTGCATGAATGCAAATATGTATTAACGATTGACAATAAAGTATTTCAATACACCAATTACTGCATGATAAATGGTTACTCAATAAATAGTATGTCGTAAAGCGAAATCGTTTATGTTAACATACCGGTGTAAATATTACCCGTTTTCCCATATGATACTTTAGTAATTAAACGGACATAGAAAACGCAGTTAAAGAAATGCATGCTTAATTTAATTCCCATAGGCTTTATCTAAAATGTAAGGTTAAACGTGCATTACGTCGAGTTAAAAACACGATAGTTGATGAATGACTTAGTTTTACAAGAGCAGTTATTTTAAAAGATAATCGTTAACATGTCTACGTAATTTATCTCAATGTTTAGTTTGTGAATTTTATCACCAAACTCGCGATTTGTCCATCGTAATTTACCGACAATAATATTAAATGTGGCTAAACGGTACATATATTATTCAATTATAAAAAAAAATACTGAACAATTAGCTGTATCTACAATCGGCCAAGTGCGAGAGTGTGTTTCCGACTCATAGTGTAATCGTTATTTGAAAGAAGAGTTGAGAATGTATACATGCACTGCATAAAATAAACGCAATACAAATGTAATGCATCATTAGTCATTCTTCTGCAATACGCTGGGGACGACGTCTTTCAGATCTACCTTACTTTGAACCATGCAAACTATGAATTAAATCGCGTTTGCATCAAACAACGGTTATCGGAATACTCTAATGAAAAGAGAAACAAATATTGTGAAATATATGAATTCAGAAACATGCGTCACTTACTTAATGAAACTATCTATTAGTTTTTCATTAGATTGAGACACTGAGCCGAAATTTGTGAAGTTTTATACAAATGTTGAAAAATCAGAAGTCAATTTGTGCAGAACCAACACTGTTTGCAGAAACGTCGGAGGACAATATCCTCACCTATTTAAGTGCCGTGTTATGAGCAAAAGAGTGGCTAATCAGGGTCGACATTTTCCGCCTAAACTAGATTTTTGCTAAGATGAGACTTTCTTTAAACGTAACAAATAATAAAAGAAGTGGAAAGTATCGTCCCTGCTAGCCTGTGCGGACTGCACTGGCTTTTCAAGGACGACACGTTACGCACACGCATTAAACCCCATTTTCTCAGAGTGCGCCTTAATTTAAGAGTACGCTACATTCACAAATGCGAAACTGGAAGTGGTTCTGACGCTGACGCATCATTTGGACTCAAATCGGTGAAAAAAGATGTAGTTCTAAGTTACCGAGGTGTTACTTGCCGTCAGTAAAATGAACGCCAACATTCTTGGTTGACACCGGAAGAACGCTTAACATCATCAGCACTCGTGTTGATCACCCGAAACCTAAACCGAAAACTTCAATAACACAGTCATTTTCACTTGGTAAAAAAATACAAATGCCGAAAAAGGTAAATAAGGAATTGTATGAAAAAAAATCACAACAGCAACGTTTTATAAAGTTCTTCAGAACAAAGACCATTTTTATTTTATTTGGTATTAATCTCGAAATTATTCAATTATTCCGGTAATAATGATCCTATCAATTGATTCAAAGTACATTGTAGAATAATATTATATGTAGTTTTTAAACCTGTCTCGTGTTCACTTTAATGTAAATCGTTGCCTGAAACAACGGATAGTATATTGTTTTGCCAAGAAGATGAACATTGAGAAATTGAGAAAAGGTAGGAGATAACAACCCATTCTTATATAACAAGTTTGCACATTATTAGAGAGTTTGATTAAAATTATCCCGACTATCTGATGCATATTTGCCTAAGATTTTCTCATATAATATATGCCTGGATTCGTTATACGTGGTTTACGTCATACATGTAATATGTGTGTATGCGTATAATAAATTGATTAAGGATGGCTTTTCGACGCTTCTGGTGTGAAATCCTTTTAAATGAGACTGAAATCTGGTCGAAGCAGGTAGTTAAAAAGGTCGCTGCAGTTTTCAGTCCAACTGTTTAGAACTGCGGAACTCTCGATCAGAAGGTTCCTGTCAGCATCTGATATAACGCTGTCCTACGGCTGACTGGTATTCGTGAGGGTATTGAGGGTGCTGTAAGCCTTCTGACTGCTGCCTGTGGTCATCCCTTTGTCAATGTTAAATTGCTCCTACATCATCTTTCCTTTGGCCTAATTCATCTTCTTCTTCACCTCCATGTCCGCTTTCTGGTTATATGTCCCAGAGTCCTGGCTGCTGCACCTATCATGTCCAAGCTCTCTTCTTTTGTCGCAGAGGTCCATGATCTCGGTCATCACCCATGGCTTGTTCTTCATCCTCCCTCTCTCCCAAGAATTGTTACGGCCGATGACAGTAGAACTGACTTGATTTTGTTGGTGATGGTTTCGCTGTCACTGTATATGATGTTCCACCTATCTGTGCTTGAAATGCCGTTGACATCTCCGGATCTTTCAGTTTCTCCAAGTACAATCGACTGCGAGGGTTGTATGTAATGTGGATGCTGTGCGCAGTCTGAAGGCAGGGAAATCTCTTGGAATGGACAAGGTTTACATCTGAGCTAATTAAGCAAGGAGGAGATGCAACGTCTGCATGAATGGCCAAAACGATCGTGGTTGAGAAGAAGTGGCCCATTGAGTGAACACAGTCTCTGGTCATCCCACTACTGAAAAAGAGGCAACGTCGAGCTGTTAAAGGGCATCAGTTGGCGTCGTACAGGCGTTTAAACAGAAGTGTCTCCGAAGACTGCTCCGCATCTCGTACATGGAGCACAAGACCAACGAGTACGTCCCGAACATGACAGTAGTGCTTGTTACAACAAGAACCCCTACTTGCGACTGTCAAACGACGAAAGCTGGCTTGTTTTGGACACGTATCTCGGCACGACTCATTGTTCAAAACTATGAACCAGGGCACGCTAGAGGGAGATGGCCATCGAAGCCGTCAGAAGAAAAGCTTGATGGACTATGTGAACAAGTGGACGTCCCTCCTCATGGATGAGCTACTCACAAGAGACCACAACAGACATGACTAGCGAAGGATCTCTGTGTCGTCGTCCCTAATTTCTCCCAAACAGCCAGACCGGACAAGGCAATGATGATCATGATGATACTGATTTTAATTGATTGCTCATTTATATTCTGTTCGGTCATGAGGTTGTTTTCATATTCAGTCTAACATGCAATAAAAACCATACTTTATGGATAATAGTGAATGCAATTAAGGTATGTTCTAACGTTTGTTGGTTATCCTACAATAAAGATAAACACCAGGTGTGGTTACAATCATTTTATTTGTCAAGCTTCTATACCAAATTACAATTAAATGTGTCTGACTAAATATAATACATGACATAATTATCACAATAGTTCCCCATAACACCACATGGCACATTTCCGCTAAGAATTTGTTCACTGAGCAGTGGCTTCGGCATCTTACAGATATTTCAGCCGGTATCTGGGAAACCGGGCTTAATCATTTGCGTGAAGTATTTCCCATATTAGCCTGTGCACCCCAGATTTGATTTCGTTAGAGACTTCTTTTAACGGAAAGTCCATACAAGCGGAGAGTGTCGTGTCAAGTTAATATGCGCGGACTGCACTGGTTTAACTGGGACTTACTGAACGCACATCCACATAGCCCGATTTCTCCAGAGCGCAGCGCATTAAGGCAAATGTTAACACAAACAGCCATATTATTGAATAGTTTTGGTTGACACACACAATGTGTTCAACGGGTCAACACTAAGGCTAATCCGGGCTTGTATCGATGAAGACTTCTAAAAAAAGATTAATTGTCAAGCAGAATTACACATTAATTCAAGGTTAATTGCAAATTATTTGCGTTGTAATCATAACCTTTTGTTTTTCAACAAACAGTAAGTGATATGAATATTTCCCATTCAATTGTGTATCAAAATATGCGTTGGTCTTATTGTTCAATGTATATAACTGAATAATCTAAATATCATTTTCGCACATGTTCAGCACAGAGAAATAATTCTCCCACGCGATAAAGCCTGAGTACAGTGTAATATAAAGTTTTAAAATACAGAAAACAATATAACATAAAATCAACATCAATAAGAGAGGTACATTCAACAAAGAACCAACCTTACTAGTTAAATGTCATTATTGATATGATGCAGATGCGTAGCCGGATCTTTTGTAACAATGTGTATGTTTTACATCGATTGATATAACCATATATCTGAAGACTTATCACATTTATATTCATCAATATGACGATGTACATCGAAAAATAACATATGTATATCTAAGGTATACATGCGTTGTTATAAAATATTATAACTGTACATTAAGGATATTAACAGTAAATCAACATTATGTATTGGATTTACGACGAATAAAATGCACATAGTTTATTGAACCAGTTTTAACTATACAACAGATTCGTGTACACAAGGAGTGGATGGCTCATGGTGATACAGGACTCGGGGTCTTGGTCACTGGACGAACTGACAAACGTCTGAAAACACATACGTTGTGAAGCGCATTACAAAACGAAACAAATAACCGCAGATTTAGTACGATACTTCTACATTAATTTTCTTATTCTAACTAAACAAATATCGAACACAAATATCGTTGTAAAACAAATCATAAACAAATAAAAAATACATCCCGAATCTGGGCTCAGCATAGCAAAATAAAGGTATTGTTAAAATGGCACACATGTTGATAATACTAAGTAATTAACGAAAGTATATTTGCATTATCGAACAATAAACAACTGTTTGTCGTGTGTGTGGATAGTTAACAACCGGCTACACCCTCGTCGTTTAATTAGTACGCACCAGTATTCCGAATCGTTGTTTATTGATCTAAAGAGATTGCTAAATAGAATATTATTTCTTACAATTACCTGCTTTCTAGAAGTTTTGACTCTGCAACCACGTCTGTATAACTGGGACGTTTGCTACCATCCACTTGATGTTGCTCCGGGTCTTCTCGAGCGCTTGGTCGAACGCACGTGCTCCGGACCCGAGATCATTCTTGCTCGATATGAACGCTTGCAACTGTCAACAGCAACAACTTGATTGTATTACATAATGAATTAAAAAAAAATTGTTATTTTGACTCTTTTTAGATTATTTAAATAATGGTGTTATTAATATAAGAAAAAAACTCCAAAAGAATCAGAGATGTATAAGTATTTTATAATCCTACACCCAGTGTGTATTGGAATATTACGATATTAATGACAACTTAGTTTAAATCAATTTATGGAATGTTTATTAAAACGCAACTTGCTATTATAACAATATAGCTTCATAATGACGTATATAACATATAAATGTAAACATAAATTTTACAAAGAAAGAAAATGGATACACGAGTGAAGTGAGTTAATTCTAAGATAGCAACGTGGCACAAATATTATCCCATTTATGCCTAGTGGACTATCCCATCCTTCTAATCTGGATCAATTTATTTCCAAAATAAGTGATGTCTAGTATATTTATATCTATATTTAGAATATTTCTCACGGAAATTCCTTTAAAGGGAGACTGTACGATTTTGTCAAATATTTATGAATTTATATAAAATGTGTACAAAACTTGTTATACATATATTTCAGTGTACAAAACTTGTTATACATATATTTCAATATAAATTAAAATAAAAGTTAAGAAGAACATGTGTCGAAAAATGCGAAATAAGCCAGATATTAAATTCTGAAATCGAAAAAGGCTTCCAGCCGAATTCGCCAGCATATATATCATGCATGTACAATGTGAATCTAAATTTAGTTTTAGTGCAGATTCGTTCATACGACACAAAGACACAATTTTGTTTCCTAGCAAATACGAGTAAAAGTGTCGGCATCGGCTTCAACCAGCGCTAACTTGTCTATGCTGCATTTTATGAAATTCGTCTTCAATGTATATTTTTTCTTGCCTATTTTGTGATATTGTAACATATTTTTATCAATATATTACAATTTAACACATATGAAAATCGTACAGTCTCCCTTTAAGCAAACAGAGCAGACCCTGATGAGACGCCGCATGATGCGTCTTTTTATCCGGGTCTATGCTGTTTGCCAGGCGTTTTTTTCTAGACGCTAGGCATAAATGGGTTAGGAAGGCATTTCACAGAACCACACATTAATAAACATTAACATAAATTACAATTAATGTTCGACCTTGACTGAGAATAATTAAGGAATAACAGCAACTTGGGCATTGTAGGAAATAACAAAACATATATAGTGTCATGCACAGCGAGTGTTGACACGCAACATATAGGTTTCACGCGCATGCGCACGGTACCTCCTGGTACTTCTGGGGAGAGTTGAACCAGTCCGTGACGCCGGATATCAGCCGAGTAAAGGAGTACAGCTGCCGACCGTGCCTGTGGGTGGCAAGGGATCAGAATAGTGTGACAAGTGATAAAACTGACCAGAATAGCGTGATAAGTGGACTCGTCGGATTGCATTTATCATTGTAGCAGGGCAATAACATAATTAGCACCAAGCAACAAGGTCGTATTAGTATGCCTTATGTATGCCACCAGCGTCCATGCAGAGTTCCAATTATTAGGTCTAACTCATCGCTAGAAAACTCGATACCATCATGCAGCAAAGACATGAACGTCACACACGTGGGGATCATATAATATTCTTGAACCATACAACATAAGGATTCAACCATTCACATAGCCATGCAAGTCCGTCATCAGCTAAACTTTTCAACGGAGTTTAGGATACAAACAATCCCGTGTCCATGCAAGTGCGTTATCAGCTGAACTTTACAACGGAAATCGAAAAAAGTCAATCACATGACCATGCAAGTCCGTTATCAGCTGCACTGAACAACGGAAATGAAATAGTCAATCATATGGCCATGCAAGTCCGTTATCAGCTGAACTAATCAACGGAAATCAGGAAATAATCAATCACATGGCCATGCAAGTCCGTTATCAGCTGAGCTCAACAACGGAAATCAGTAAATAATCAATCACATGACCATGCAAGTCCGTTGTCAGCTGAGCTTAACAACGGAAATCAGTAAATAATCAATCACATGACCATGCAAGTCCGTTATCAGCTGAGCTTTACAACGGAAATCATGAAATAATCAATCACATGACCATGCAAGTCCGTTATCAACTGAGCTCAACAACGGAAATCATGAAATAATCAATCACATGACCATGCAAGTCCGTTATCAGCTGAGCTTAACAACGGAAATCATGAAATAATTAATCACATGACCATGCAAGTCCGTTATCAGCTGAGCTTTACAACGGAAATCAGAAAATAATCAATCACATGACCATGCAAGTCCGTTATCAGCTGAGCTCAACAACGGAAATCATAAAATAATCAATCACTTGACCATGCAAGTCCGTTATCAGCTGAGCTTTACAACGGAAATAATGAAATAATCAATCACATGACCATGCAAGTCCGTTATCAGCTGAGCTCAACAACGGAAATTATTAAATAATCAATCACATGACCATGCAAGTCCGTTATCAGCTGAGCTTAACAACGGAAATCATGAAATAATCAATCACATGACCATGCAAGTCCGTTATCAGCTGAGCTTTACAACGGAAATCAGAAAATAATCAATCACATGACCATGCAAGTCCGTTATCAGCTGAGCTTTACAACGGAAATCAGCAAACAATCAATCAAATGACCATGCAAGTCCGTAATCAGCTGTTCTATACAACGGAAATCAGGGAAAAATCAATTACATGACCATGCAAGTCCGTTATCAGCTGTACCTAACAACGGAAATCAGGAAATAGTCAATCACATGACCATGCAAGTCCGTAATCAGCTGAGCTTTACAACGGAAATCAGCAAACAATCAATCACATGACCATGCAAGTCCGTAATCAGCTGAGCTTTACAACGGAAATCAGCAAACAATCAATCACATGGCCATGCAAGTCCGTTATCAGCTGAGCTTTACAACGGAAATCAGCAAACAATCAATCACATGACCATGCAAGTCCGTAATCAGCTGTTCTATACAACGGAAATCAGGGAACAATCAATCACATGGCCATGCAAGTCCGTTATCAGCTGTACCTAACAACGGAAATCAGGAAATAATCAATCGCATGGCCATGCAAGTCCGTTATCAGCTGAACTGAACAACGGAAATCAGGAAATAATCAATCGCATGGCCATGCAAGTCCGTTATCAGCTGAACTTAAGAACGGAAATCAGGAAATAATCAATCACATGGCCATAGAAGTCCGTCGTAAGCAGTACTTAACAACGGAAATTAGGATACAAACAATCACATGGTCATGCAAGTCCGTCATCAACTGAACATTACAACGTAGTTTAGGATACAAACAAGCACATGACCATGCAAGTCCGTTATCAGCTGAACCTAACAACGCAATTCGGGATACAAATGCCAGACCGCCCACTATATTACCTCCAGGTACAAATTGTGCGTAATAAAAGACTCCAAAAACTCGCGGATCTTTCTGGAAAAAAATAGCTGTTGTGACCATGCCTACAAGATAAACCTGTTATTTGCCAGTGATCAAGCACAACATACAACTTACAACGCTTGTGCGCAATTTTTATGTTGCACTTACATGCTGTCTTTTGTTTGGAACATTTTAGCAGTTTAAAGTAACATTAATACTAAAAAATCAACGGAAATTTCGTAAAGTATTTCGTAAAATAAAGTTACCCAATACAANGAAAAAGAGGCAACGTCGAGCTGTTAAAGGGCATCAGTTGGCGTCGTACAGGCGTTTAAACAGAAGTGTCTCCGAAGACTGCTCCGCATCTCGTACATGGAGCACAAGACCAACGAGTACGTCCCGAACATGACAGTAGTGCTTGTTACAACAAGAACCCCTACTTGCGACTGTCAAACGACGAAAGCTGGCTTGTTTTGGACACGTATCTCGGCACGACTCATTGTTCAAAACTATGAACCAGGGCACGCTAGAGGGAGATGGCCATCGAAGCCGTCAGAAGAAAAGCTTGATGGACTATGTGAACAAGTGGACGTCCCTCCTCATGGATGAGCTACTCACAAGAGACCACAACAGACATGACTAGCGAAGGATCTCTGTGTCGTCGTCCCTAATTTCTCCCAAACAGCCAGACCGGACAAGGCAATGATGATCATGATGATACTGATTTTAATTGATTGCTCATTTATATTCTGTTCGGTCATGAGGTTGTTTTCATATTCAGTCTAACATGCAATAAAAACCATACTTTATGGATAATAGTGAATGCAATTAAGGTATGTTCTAACGTTTGTTGGTTATCCTACAATAAAGATAAACACCAGGTGTGGTTACAATCATTTTATTTGTCAAGCTTCTATACCAAATTACAATTAAATGTGTCTGACTAAATATAATACATGACATAATTATCACAATAGTTCCCCATAACACCACATGGCACATTTCCGCTAAGAATTTGTTCACTGAGCAGTGGCTTCGGCATCTTACAGATATTTCAGCCGGTATCTGGGAAACCGGGCTTAATCATTTGCGTGAAGTATTTCCCATATTAGCCTGTGCACCCCAGATTTGATTTCGTTAGAGACTTCTTTTAACGGAAAGTCCATACAAGCGGAGAGTGTCGTGTCAAGTTAACATGCGCGGACTGCACTGGTTTAACTGGGACATACTGAACGCACATCCACAGAGCCCAATTTCTCCAGAGCGCAGCGCATTCAGGCAAATGTTAACACAAACAGCCATATTATTGAATAGTTTTGGTTGACACACACAATGTGTTCAACGGGTCAACACTAAGGCTAATCCGGGCTTGTATCGATGAAGACTTCTAAAAAAAGATTAATTGTCAAGCAGAATTACACATTAATTCAAGGTTAATTGCAAATTATTTGCGTTGTAATCATAACCTTTTGTTTTTCAACAAACAGTAAGTGATATGAATATTTCCCATTCAATTGTGTATCAAAATATGCGTTGGTCTTATTGTTCAATGTATATAACTGAATAATCTAAATATCATTTTCGCACATGTTCAGCACAGAGAAATAATTCTCCCACGCGATAAAGCCTGAGTACAGTGTAATATAAAGTTTTAAAATACAGAAAACAATATAACATAAAATCAACATCAATAAGAGAGGTACATTCAACAAAGAACCAACCTTACAAGTTAAATGTCATTATTGATATGATGCAGATGCGTAGCCGGATCTTTTGTAATAATGTGTATGTTTTACATCGATTGATATAACCATATTCCTGAAGACTTATCACATTTATATTCATCAATATGACGATGTACATCATAAAATAACATGTGTATATCTCAGGTATACATGCGTTGTTATAAAATATTATAACTGTACGATATTAACAGTAAATCAACATTATGTATTGGATTTACGACGAATAAAATGCACATAGTTTATTGAACCAGTTTTAACTATACAACAGATTCGTGTACACAAGGAGTGGATGGCACATGGTGATACAGGACTCGGGATCGTGGGCACTGGACGGACTGACAAACGTCTGAAAACACAAACGTTGAGAAGCGCATTACAAAACGAAACAAATAACCGCAGTTATAGTACGATACTACTACCTTACTTTCTATATTATAGTATAACTAAACAAATATCGGACACAAATATCGTTGTAAAACAAATCATAAACAAATAAAAAATACATCCCGAATCTGGGCTCAGCATATCAAAATAAAGGTATTGTTAACATGGCACACATGTTGATAATACTACGTAATTAACGAAATTAGCTTTGCATTATCGATCAATAAACAACCGTTTGTCGTGTGAGTGGATAGTTAACAACCGGCTACACCCTCGTCGTTTAATTAGTTCGCATCAGTATTCCGAATCGTTGTTTATTGATCTAAAGAGATTGCTAAATAGAATATTATTTTTTACAATTACCTGCTTTCTAAAAGTTTTGACTCTGCAACCACGTCTGTATCACTGGGACGTTTGCTACCATCCACTTGATGTTGCTCCGGGTCTTCTCAAGCGCTTGGTCAAACGCACGAGCTCCGGACCCAAGATCATTCTTGCTCGCTATGAACGCTTCCAACTGTCAACAGCAACAACGTGATTGTATTACATAATGTAATAACAAAAAGTTATTTGGACTCATTTTAGATTATTTAAAAAATGGTGTTATAAATATAAGAAAAAATATCTCCAAAAGAATCAGAGATGTATTTGTATTTTATAATCCTACACCCAGTGTGTATTGGAATATTACGATATTAATGACAACTTAGTTTAAATCATTTTATGGAGTGTTTATTAAAACCTTAATTGCTATTCAAACAATATAGCTACATAATGACGTATATAATATATTAAATTTAACATAAACTTCCCAAAGAAAGGAAGTGGATAAACGAGTGAAGTGAGTTCATTCTAAGATAGCCGCATATGCATCAGAGGAATCTTAAGAAGATATTTAACGTTAAAACATATTAACAAAAAATAACATAAAAAACAATTGATGTTCGAACTTGACCGAGAATAATTAAGAAATAACAGCAGCTTGGACATTATATGAAATAACATAACATATAGTGTCATGCACAGCGAGTGTTGACACGCAACATAAAGGTTTCATGCGCATGCGCACGGTACCTCCTGGTACTTCTGGGGAGAGTTGAACCAGTCCGTGACGCCGGATATCAGCCGAGTAAAGGAGTAGAGCTGCCGACCGTGCCTGTGGGTGGCAATATATCAGAATGGAGTGACAAGTGATACAACTGAACAGAATAGCGTGATGAATGGACTCGTCGGATTGCATAAAGCATTGAAGCAGAGCAATTAAATAAATATCACCAAGCAACAAGGTCATATAAGCATGCCTTCTGTAGGCCACCAGCGTCCATGCAGACTTACAGTAATTAGGTTTAACTCATCTCTAGAAAAAACTCCATACCATCATGCAGCGAAGATATGTATGTCAGACACGTGGGAATCATAGCAATATTCTTGAACATACATACATCGGAATTCAACCAATCAAATGACCATGCAAGTCCGTCGTCAGCTGAACTCAACAATGGAAATCAGGATACAAACAATCACATGGTCATGCAAGTCCGTTATCAGCCGAAGTTAACAACGGAAATCAGGAAATATTCAATCACAAGGTCATGCAAGTCCGTTATCAGCTGTATTTAACAACGTAAATCAGGAAATAATCAATCACATGGCCATGCAAGTCCGTAATCAGCTTTTCATAAGAACGGAAATCAGGAAATAATCAATCAAATGGCCATGCAAGTCCGTTATCAGCTGTTCTTAATAACGAAAATCAGGAAACAATCACATGACCATGCAAGTCCGTTTTCAGCTGTTCTATACAAAGGAAATCAGGGAATAATCAATCACATAACCATGCAAGTCCGTCGTCAGCTGCACTTAACAACGGAAATCAGGAAATAATCAATCACATGACAATGCAAGTCAATTATCAGCAGTCCTTTCCAAGGAGATCAGAATACAAACAATCCCGTTACCATGCCAGGCCGCCCACTATATTACCTCCAGGTACAAATTGTGCGTATAAGAAGACTCCAGAAACTCGCGGAGCTTTCTGGAAAAATAGCTGTTACGACCATGCCTACGAAAAAAGGGCGTACTCAAGTGACAAACAAGATGCCGACGTCCATTCCGAGACTGTTTTTTTCGCCCTTTTATACCTTTAATTATTTGAATTTATTGTTTAAAAGCCGCTCACTTTCCAGCCATATCACCAAACAGTAAAGTCGAGATATAGAGCGAATATTAAAATGAAAAAAAAAACGCAATTTACTTTCTGGCTGGAAATTGAGCAGCATTTTTTAAAAATTATAAAAGAAATGAAGGTTATAAAACGGCGAAAAATAGCTGTGAACGTCGCCATTTTTTTTGTCACGTGATTATCCAATCTGACAAGATAAACCTCTGTTATTTGCCAGTGATCGAGTACAATATACAACTAACATCCCTTGTGTGCAATATTTATGTTACACATACCTGCTTTCTATTGATTGGGTCATTTCGGCAGTTTAAATTAAGCAGGTCACAATGACAATTTATAGATACATGTAATTGCTACTATTTGCCATAATTTTGACGTCATGGCGTTATAATTCCCGCGAAATTCCCAAATTAATTTCAAATGCAGTTTCAATAGTCATTCAAATTTGACATAAGACATATTACAGTAGAAATCTGATATATGTTAAGCGCAGAAATAAACAGTTTCCATGTCTGATGTGACTAGTTTACAACCTGACAAGGTAATTTACCACCAGCTTATGGATTTATTATTCACGAGATAAAATCTGGTAATCGTTTATAGCGGTTACATGGATATCATGCAAAATTTCTGAAATGGGTAGTTTCACACAACACGGCCACGTTGCTACATTTTTAAAGTTGGCAGTGTTTACACGACCTTGACGCTACATTCCTGTAGTGGGTAGTGGTAACACGGCCATGATGCTACATTTCTAAAGTGGGCAGTGTTTACACGGTCACGATGCTGCCTCTCGGTAATGGGCATTGGTAATACGGGCATGATGCTACATTTCTAAAGTTTGCAGTGTTTACACGGCCATGATGCTGCCATTCTGCAATGGGAATCGTGTAAATCGGCATGATGCTACATTTCTGTAGTGCGCAGTACTTACACTACACATTCACCGAGCTACATTCTGATAAAGGGCATCGATTAAAAGGCAATGACGCTATATTCCGGTTGCTAGCAGCAAGTATACATTCACCAAGTTACATTCCGGTAAAGGGCACGTTTAACACATTCATGATGCTACATTCCTTCAGTGGGCAGTGCTTACACATGCACCAAGCTACATTCCGGTAAAGGACATGTGTTTAATATTCATGAGGCTAGGTAGCGGGAAGTGGTTAAACATTACCTATCTGAATTCCGGTTATAGACATTTAAAATGATTTAATACACAATCAATCTGCTATATTTTTTTAGATTTGCTTATGACATTGACCTCATGGGTTGCACTAGCAGTGAACTTCAAGAAAACTGCCATGGCAACCGCAGCGATGACCAAACTAAGCAGGTTGTGGGCAACCAGTTCCATAAGCTTCCCCACCAAGTACAGGCTCTACAAGTCCCTCGTAGTTTCCATCCTACTCTACGGCTGTGAGACCAGGACGCTTCATGCGGACACAATGCGCAGAATACAGGCATTTGAACATAAATGTCTCCGAAAACTGCTCCGCATCTCCTACACGGAACACAAGACCAACGAAGACGTCCGGAATATGACTGCAACACTTGTTGGTCCAGAACAGCCCCTACTGGTGACCGTCAAACGACTTAAGCTGGCTTAGTTTAGACACGTCACCAGTCACGACTCTCGGTGAAAAACTGTTATCCAGGGCACGCTAGAGGGAGGTAGACGTCGATGCCGTCAAAGGGAAAAGCTGGATGGACAATGTAAAAGAGTGGACATCCCTTTCTGTGGATGAATTACTCTCAGCAGCACACAACAGACCAGACTGGATGAAGGTTTCTGTATCGTCATCCCTCATTCCCCCCCACGGCTAAACTGTTTAAGGGATTGATGATGATGATGACGCTGATGATGATGATGATGATGATGATGATGATGATGATGATGATGATGATGATGATGATGATGATGATGATTGATACATAATCACTTTGCTAAAAACATGGTAACATGGTCAATAAGCTACAAGTATGGTTATATGGTCACTACGTTACAAGATGAAGCTGCTATATAGGCAAAAATTCACTATTCTACGCATGAGGTTGTATGTTCATATGTCGCCTCCAATATCAAGGTCTAGCAACAAGTCTGGTTACATGGTCACTAAGAAACAAGGCTGGTTACAGAGTCTCGAAGCTGGTATGCATAATAACACGGTCACTACGCTAAATGGCGCCGCCTCTACCTGACTCAGGTCGAACTCGGTGTTAAAGGATGCGGTTAGGCCGCTGATCAGGTTGGTAAAGCCAAACGAGCCTCCCCCGAAACTAAAACACGATGCATGGTTAGTAGTTGAAAGCATATGTCTGCACGTGCACATATGTATTGTATAAAACATGTCTGCAAGTGGGAATGGTGAAGGGTTGTTTATGTAGTACATGTTGTCTGCGCACAGCTTGTAATCTGAAGTATAATTAAGGTATATATTATGCACAGTTTGTGGTCTGCAGTCCGTCTAACTAAAAAATTACAAGTATATGATTAACCAACAGAGTAGCAGCGGGATATAGAATGCATACCTGATTGTTAGCTACACATTTATATAAAACGCATAGTCCGTTAAATAGAAAAATGCAATGAAGGATGTAGTGTTATGCAAACAGTTCAGAGAACAGTCCGTTGTATTGAGATATTTCTCTTAAGGATATGGTGCCATGTACATAATATAGATTATAGTCGATGTATTACAATACATAAACATATAGTAAAGAGTAAAGGTATTACAAGTTACAAAATGAGTGGTGTTCTGTCTGTTATATAGAGGTATTACACTCCACGATGTGTGTGGTCCCCTGTATCTAGTTCAGTGAACATCTGTTATATAGAGGAATTACAATACACGATGCGTATGGTGCCCTGAACACAGTTCAGTGCACAGTCTGTAATATAGAGGAATTATACTACACGATGTGAGCGTTGCCCTGTACATAGTTCAGTGTACAGTTTGTCATATAGAGGTATTACACTACACGATGTGAGTGGTGTCCTTTACATAGTTATGTTTACAGTTTGTCATATAGAGGTATTACACTACTAGATGTGTGTGATGTCCTGTACAAAGTTCAGTGTACAGTCTGTTATATACAGGCATTACTATACCAAATGTGAGGGGTGTAATGTACATCGTTCAGTGCACAGTCTGTTATATAGAGGAATTACACTACACGATGTGAGCGCTGTCATGTATATAGTTCAATGTACCGTATGTTATTTAGAGGTATTACACTACACGATTTAAGAGGTATAATGTACATAGTTCAATGTACACTCTGTTATATAGAGGTATTACACTACACGATGTGAGTGGTGTCTTGTACATATGTTCAGTGTACAGTCTGTTATATATAGGTTCTACATAACACGATGTGTGTGATGTCCAGTACATAGTTATGTGTACACTATGTTGCATAGAGTTGTTACATAGAGGTATTAAACTGCAAGATGTGAGTGGTGTCCTGTACATAGTTCAGAGTTCAGTCTGTTATATAGAGGCATTACACTAAACGATGTGAGTGGTGTCTTGTACATAGTCATGTGTACAGTCCGTTATATAGAGGCATTACACTACACGATGTGAGTGGTGTCCTGTACTTAGTTCAGTGTACAGTCTGTTATATAGAGGTATTACACTACACGGTGTGAGTGGTGTCCTGTACATAGTTATGTTTATAGTCTGTTATATAGAGGTATTACACTACACGATGTGAGTGGTGTTCTGTACATAGTAATATGTACAGTATGTTATATAGCGGTATTGGACTACACGATGTGAGTGGTGTCCTGTACATAGTTATGTTTACAGTCTGTTATATAGAGGTATTACACTTCAGGATGTGTGTGGCATCCTGTACTTAGTTTAGTGTTCAGGCTGTTATATAGAGGTATTACACTACACGATGTGAGTGGTGTCCTGTACTTAGTTCAGTGTTCACACTCTTATAAAGAGGTATTACACTTTACGATGTGAGTTGTGTCCTGTATATAGTTCAGTGTTCAGTCTGTTATATAGAGGTATTACACTACACGATGTGAGTGGTGTCTTGTACATAGTTCAATGTAAAGTCTGTTACATAAACTTATAACTCTACACGTTGTGAGTGGTGTTATGTACATAGTTATGTGCATAGTCTGTTATTTAGATGTTTTACACTACACAATGTGAGTGGTGTCATGTACATATGTTCTTTGTACAAACAAACCTCTGCATATGACAGCTCAGTATTAAACTCGGACGTCATAAAGTCTATGAAGTCTCCAAAGAAAAATGAGTCGCCGTATCTACAAACAAGCAGCTATTGTGCATATATATTTTATTATATATTTTCAAGCTGAACACAATTCAGCATTCAAATTCAACATTTTTTGTAGAGTCTATCGCATGCATATCAAACATGCATTCAGCAGGGCTAGAAATACTATAATTTACCAATGAACTGATGAAACAACTAAGTTGTTATTTAAAACTACATTATTGAACATCCGACATTGCATTATTAATAAAAATATGTCCAATTTGGACATGCCCTGATATATGCGTACAATAGACATTAAAAAATGTTACTCATCTTTGCGAATATAAAAATATTTTCACGTGAAATTAAATGTTCATATGTGAGTTTTGTAGGAAGTGTACACCTTCCCTGTTACACATGACATCCTACAACAATACTTACTCGTTGAGGAAGAAGTCCCATTTATCCCTGAACAGGTCCCACGCCAGAGACCTACAACACGTTTATGGGATGAACACACTAGCTAACGATTAAATCATGAAATAGTAAGCACGAAAAGTGGTCACCAATTTTCTTTTCTTTAAAGGGACTGTCCACTAGATAAAGCGTCGCGCGACGCGAAACGATATTTTGGGAACCTACGAGGATTGCTTATATAGCTAAAAAATACATCCGTCTTAAACATGAGCGTCCGTAGTCGAGTGGTCTAAACAGGTAGCTTTTTACTCTAGGACTCCAGGAATCCGGGGGTCAGTGGTTCGAGCCCTGTTGAGGGTTACTTTTTTTCCTTTTTTTAAATTGTATTCATGTTTTTTACTGGAGATTTTTAGTTCAAATGTTTAAATTTATCAATATAAAGCATTTAAAGCATTTCATGACAAGCTTCAATACATGCCAAAATCTAGTGGACAGTCCCTTTAAGCATCTTCTTTTATACATTTAATCCAGTTCAACTCGAATTATCAGACGAAGTCCATAAAAAACCTTTCATTTGAAACTATCCGGAGTTGTAATATGCTGTAACCGTGTTTAAAAACGTAACGTGACGTAAGAGCCGCTACCTGCCGATGGTGTTTCGGGATATGTAAATAATCACCGAGACTGCGTCCTGTCGCCGGATGTCGGCCTGGTTGCTCTGGTCTATCGCCATCATTAGGTATCTGTTGTACAGAAAAGAACACGCGTGTAAGTGCATAGAGTGTCTCGTAAATATCGTTATGTATAGTCTACAATAATATGTTCGGATAAAGATACAGTTTGAACAAATATAACAAACCTACTGTTTTAATGTAAATGCGGTTCAAGTTGTACGTTTATTTTTGAAAATGTGACGAACATGACCAGAGTCCCCCGTCGCTCTTTGACCTACCTACTTAGCACCCAGGACTCCCGAGAGCATGCGAGGGCCGACAGGAGACGCGACTTCTCGGCGGCCAGGTTCTCGGTGCGATAACGCGCAAGCGCAAACTCCCAGTCCTCGAGCGTCCCCTCCGCCACCGCCGTACAGTACACCGTGCTCTTGATACCTGGGTCGATCCTGCAACATCAAAAAGCATGGTCAATATTTGCTGTACACATCCAAGCATCAAATAACATGGTCAGTGTTTACTGTTCACCACCTTGCAATATCACCTAACATGGTCATTGTGTATATCACAACATCCTGAAATATCACATAGCATCGTCCATGTGGGAGTACACCACCCTGCAAAATCATATAACATGGTCAACTTGTGCAGTCTACCAGCCTACAATATCCCATAGCATTGTCAATGTGTATACTACACCACCATGCAACATCATAAAGCTTGGTTAATATGTGCAGAACACCAACCTGCAGCATCACATTGCATGGCCAATAATCCCATAACATGGTTAATGAATGCAGTAGACAACCATGCAATATCACAAAACATAGTCAATATGTGCAGAACACACATATGCAACATCACATCATATTGTGAATTTGTACAGTATACCACCGTGTAACATGACATAGCATGGTCAATATGTGCAGATCACACATATGCAACATCTTATAGCTTTGTGAATTGTGAAGTATACCACCGTGTAACATGACATAGCATAGTCAGAATGTGCAGAAAACACATATGCAACATCTTATAGCTTTGTGCATTGTGAAGTATACCACCGTGTAACATGACAAAGCATTGTCAATATGTGCAGAAAACACATATGCAACATCTCATAGCTTTGTGCATTGTGAAGTATACCACCGTGTAACATGACAAAGCATTGTCAATATGTGCAGAAAACACATATGCAACATCTCATAGCTTTGTGAATTGTGCAGTACATAACGAGGGACATCACATAGCATGGTCAATGAGTGAATTACACCATCCTGAAATATATCCCGGTCGGTTTGTGCAGTTTATTACCCTTCAACTTAGCATAACAGAGTCTATGTATGCAGTACTGCACTATCCAACATCATATGGCAAAGTAAATACGTTCAGTAAACCACACAGTAAACGTCATATAACATGGTCAATGCGTGCAGAACACCAACCTGCAACATCAAAATTTTTTATCAATGTGTGCCGTACACAAACCTGCAGCACATTACATGTTCTATGGATGTAAGAAACAACCCTTCAATATCACATTCCATGACATTGTATACCATACACCCATCTGCAATAGCAAACAGTGTGCGGTACCTGACCGTGCAACATTACATATTCTAATAATAACTATATATGTACAGTATACCGCCCCACACAATCACAAATTAGGGTCAATTTGTTTTGGACATCATACTGCAGCCTAAACTAACATGGAAAATGTGTTCAGTGCCCGAGCGCATATACTCACGGGTTAATATTAGGGTTATTCCTCCATTGACTGAACAGCTTCTTGGCCTCTTCAATACACTCCTGGATGCCATACGTGCATGCGAGGTCAGTGATGGCGGACCGAACGTACCTGAAAACAACCATCGATCCATGGTTACACATTTGGACGAACACATTGATTCAATATACTTAGGACAAACAAAGATAAAGCATTTTTTCTGAATTGTTAGGCATACAAACGCCATGTTCGCAACAGCATAAAGAAAGCACCAAAAGAACATTACTCTTGTGTTATGGATATGAACTTTTCAGTTTGCTGTAAATACTAGAAACGGAAATCAACCATGTGTTCATGAATATAATTTAAACACACAATACACACGCTTTACACCAGATTTGATATCATTACGTAATATCATTTCCGTTCCAACAGCCATTGTCACAATACAGTCAAAATAGTATTTGGATACAACAGTCTATCCCCACAGAGTCCAAACTGAAAGTCCCGACCGGATCTCCCACAAAGGTATGGGTTAAAACCTTACTTATCGTGAAGTCTCACCGAAATATCTTTGTGTTAAGGTTCTCCTAATGCTGAAGGCGCTCCCGACTAGGTCAATACTATCTTAATTCTTAGTTAATAATAATCTTAGTCATATGGGGATCCTGGCATTAGGCTAAGGTAGGATTACGCTTCATGTTATTGTACGTAAAAATAGTCATCATCAGCAGCAGCAGCTTCATTCCCTTGCCCGTCTGGGCGTTGGAGAGAAATCAGAGACGACGGCACAGAGATCCTCTGCCACTCAGTTATGTTGTGGGCCACGGGGATTGCCGTCCACTTTTTCAATTGGCATTTGAGATTTTTCTCTAACGCCGACGTCCCTATAGCGTTCCTTTGAGCACAGTCTTGCACAAAGAGTCGTGTCTGGTGACCTGTCCAAACTAAGCCATGTGTCGTTGTTTGTCATGCTCAGGACGTACTCGTTGTTCTTGTGCTCCATGTAGGAAATGCAGAGCATTCTTGAGACACTTGTGTTCAAAGGCTGTATCCTGTATTTTGTATATCTTGGTTTTGCAGCTGTACAGTAGAATAGAGACTGCTAGGGACTTGTAGAGTCTGTTTTAGTGTGGAAGCTGATTGAACTGGTTTTCCATAACCTGCTCACACTGGCAATAGCTGCGGATGCCATGGCAATTCCTATTCGGATCCGAGCAGTACCGGTAATAGTACCGTAATTAGGCAATTATTATTGCTCATAAGTACTTGATCCTGGTCACTTATTCAAGCTTCTCGCCGTTCATGGTGATGTCTGGTGTAGTTCGAACTGTTCACCATCCCGTATGCTCCTGCTGTTCCATAGAGTGTGTTGATAAGGTCAAGGAGATCACTGCTGGTGCCATTCAAGATGTAAATTTCATTAGCGAATCTTAGGTTGGAAATGGGTTTGCGACCGATACAAATTGAGGTGTGGTGGTCTTGGAGGTTATCCTGCATGAATTTCTCAAGGAAATATTAAACTGGACGGGACTGGGGAGAGCCGGCATCCTTGACGGACGCCCACTGATGTTCTGAAAAAGTCATCCTTCTGTCGAACAGTACTGCACAGCTGGCGTTTCCGTTAAGTTATAAGATGACTGTTACCAGCCTTTCTTTAATCCTGAATCCTCTCAGTACATGTAATAAGTCATCATGCCACACACGGTGAAAGGGTTTTTAAAGTCGATAAAGGTGTGGAAGAGCTCACGTTGGAGTTGCAGGTGTTTCTCAATAATGTCCCTGCAGTTGAAAATCTGATAAGGCTGATGGTACGGTTATTCTCGCATAGCTTGAGGTTGCCCTTTTTCGGTAGGTGGATGACCAGAGACTGATTCCACTCCTTGAACCATTTCTGCTTTTCCCAGATCTTCTGGCATAGTGCCGTCATTGCTGAAGTCGTTGTCTCAACTTTGTGCTTAATCAGCTCGGTATAAGAGTAAGTGAATTCAAATGAGACTTACGACTCGAGGTGAAATGCGCCAGTGTTGTCCATCGTCAGCTCCTTGAATGCTTCCTGTGTTTTGTTCCGCATAAACTTCTGAAAGCAGAGAATGAACACTTAGCATAGTAACACATACGTATAAGATTTTATAAATTCGACGCTACACTCACCCTGAGGCAGACGTACAGCGGATGTCTGGTCAGTGTTGAATTGACAAACGAGAGGTGTTATCCATATACACTATTTTTACCTTGAAGAAGCCGTACAGTGGGTGTCTGGTCACCATGGAGTTGACGAAGGAGACCTGTATTCTACAGAAGCTATACTCACGCTGAAAGAGCCGTACAGCGGGTGTCTGACCAGCATGGAGTTGACGAAGGACAACTGCGAGGAGGCGGCCGCCCAGGGCACGTACTCGCGCTCCTTGTCCAGGTAGTTGGTCGTCTGCAGTGCAACCTCCATCGCCAGATCACCGGATTGCGCTAGGCTCCACGCGTCGTTTATGATCTGCGCGCGGTTGATCGCGTGGATCACCTAGCATAACAGTAGAATGTTAACACGTGTGAATACTTTCGATATTACTTACAATTATATTACAATATCGCTGTATGTGATTCGTTCTATGAAAAGGGATGGATGAATAAGAAAAGAATTGCAATTTATTTGAAAGCAAAGCCACAATTTTACTGTGGATTTAAAATAGTATGCCTTTTAAATAAGTCCAATTAAACAGGTCTTGCAAAATAAAATTGCAAATCACAATTTGTTTTTAACAATTTGTTTATATATGTAGACTTGTTTGCAAGTGACTTAAAGGCCACGTGTTCATGATAGATTCCCGATTGACAAACCTTGTGGTCAGTCACGAGCTGCTCTATAAGCATATTCCAGTTCTCCCTGTCGTAATTCACTCGGTAGTATCCGTACTGCATCGGGTTGCCTAGCACCCATCCTAAACCTGGAGTCGGGATAGTGTTGTTCTCAACATCCACTGAAATAGTTTTGTAGAGTAGCCGTGAAACCCCCGTTTTGATTTTTCCCACTTGGACACAAATAGATCCAAATGAGTAAATTGTACAATTTCAATGACTTCTTTGAGTGATATGTTTCCAGACATATCCTGCCTACATGTTTTCGAGACTTGTAGGAAACCAGTTGGAAATATTAATAATAATATTAGTATTATTATTAGAATAAATATTATTATTATTATTATTATTATTATTATTATTATTATTATTATTATTATTATTATTATTATTATTATTATTATTATTATTATTATTAGTATTATATCTATCTATATTATATTATGTCTAATATCTGGATTATGTTGTGCGATATATTGTAAGAGCATTGTGGGGCTTCAAACCGGCGCTCATGGGTTGCGAAGCCAGTATGTTACCACTAAATAACGAATCCAAATACGTGTATACGCATTTATAGTTTATCCTACAGCTAAATGATATTATAGAGCCGAGTACGCCCATTAAGAAAAGATAAAGTTTATCCCACACATTGCTTGATACCACACCTAGAACATGTACATAGTGACTTCTTTTTTGCCTTTCACTTCTGGTTAAAGGTCAAATGCCGTTAAGACTTGTAGACGATTTAACTCGTAAAAATGTATCATGATATTAAATAAGCATTATATTGACCGGATAACAAAAAAAGAAATGTATATTGTGTTGTTTCTTTTATTCAATTGTTATAAATGACAATAATCATAAGAATACAATAAATTAATAAATAAATCACTATTGCACACTAAAGTGCTGTCGTCTGCTTCAAATAAACATTCAACAAGTGAAAATAAATTAGTAAATAAAGAAAAATAAAGTAAGTCTAAACAGAAAAACAAAAATGTCAGATAATATTGATATAACATTTAACATTTCATGGGATGATTTCATGCAAAACGAAATGGAAGATGACTTCCTTAAAACTACAAACTAAACAGCGAACGGGAAAAATGAAGAAAACGGAAAGATAGAATCGCAAAGTTTAGATCAAATTGTTCACGAGATATCATTTGAAGATTTTATTAAATTGTACGGATTCATTGAAAGGGTTCTTGATGATACATTTGAAAATGTAATTTCTAATGAAGTAGCAAGCATTCCGATTCCTGAACTAAATGAAGAATTTGAGGACATTGACATTTGCACGGTTAAAAAAAACGTATTTGAGAACAAGAAAACAAAGCAACATTGAAAAAAATGATGTTGAAAAACTTAAACGATTCCTGAAATTTAAAGGCAAAAGCAGAGAATTACATGTACTTGATGATGATATTTTAGATGAATATGTTGCAAATTTCATTCTTTCGTGCAATACTTAGTCAGGAACAGATTATGAACCCTCTAGTATTAGAAACATCATGTCAAGCATAGATAGAAAACCAAAAAAACAACAACAAATATCCATATCTGATCATGTCAAACACTGGCCTCGAGTTCAGCCTATCGTGGTATGCCTTCGCAGCAAGGTCCAAGAGTCTAAAGAGACAAGGAAAAGGTAACACACCGAAAGCTGCTTCTCCATTGACTGACGACGAGATTGAGGCCTTGTACCAGAAACGGATTCTTGGTTGTCAGACGTCCAGTGCCTTGCTGAATACCATGTGCTATAACAACTCTGTTCACTTTGGCCTTCGGGGAATCACTGAGCAGTATAATCTCTGGTTTGAGTGATTTGTATCTGTTTAGCCATTTCCTTTGAGTGTTCTATATTGCCTGAAAAAAAACAATAAAGTAACATCGAGAGATTATTCTGAACAAATAGTAAACATATTACATAATAAGTCGGCATAGTACATGTATTGCACACGATACAGCACAAAGTTTTGCAGTTTATTATTTTAACAAGACTTTTTCAAGTGATAATTTGCCCCATAGGTGGAAAACGGTACAATGTGCCATTAAAATTCAGTGTCACATAGTACCTTTTTGCACCAATGAGGCGATATTTAACTATTTTTTTTTTTTAATTTTAAACTAAATTGTCTCACTTTTCTAGGATTCCATTGGTCATCTCTTTTTAGCTGGGAAAAAGTTACCCTCAGAACGGCAGCAGATGGCACGGAGCTCCCTGGACTGAATGAGCGCCAAACCAAAACAAGGAGAGGGGGTTACATTTTTAACATCATGAAAGTGCCATTTAGGATGTATGCCACACAAGACTACATATCTCCAATCGCAGCCTACACGTTGTTTGCCTCTAAGCGACCCAATTGATATTGTCAACCGGGACGTCCTTCTTAACATTGCACAAAGGACTCGGGCTTTGATAGGACAACATATCGAGTGGTTTATTATGCAGAGGGTCGGCCTCAATAAACTGGGACACATGGTTCAAAGACTGGCTGAGCAGTGCGAGCTGGACCGTCAGCGCCTTACAAACCACTCTGTTCGCAAGCAAATGGTCCAAATGCTCAGGGACGAAAACTTTGCCACTACTGACAGTATGCATTTCACAGGCCAAAAAAACATCAAATCTGTATTGAATTACTGTGCGATTTCTGAATCAACACAGAACGCCGGATCACACATCCTCTCTGGAAAACGACGGTATCCTGTCACTGCAACTGTGACGTCCCCACCACCACCATCACGTCTAGAGCTTTCAAGGAACCAACACCCGAATCAAGGCCTGTCAATATTCCAAACATTGATGTTCATTCTGTCCCAACCCACTCGGAACAGAATACCGTTTCACTCTCAACTTCGACGAATCCCCTTCAGACACACTCTCAGTTTTATTGGGCAGGCATCAATGTGAACAATTTTACACCAAGTAAATTCAACGATCTGTGTAATTCGCGTGATATTTGTTTATTTTTTTGGTTCCAGTTCCAATTGTTACCCGATTTCGGTATTCCCACTGCCACATGTGCTGTACATGATTCATTTATGATTGCAAATGGCGACCTTCACCTTTGTTGACGGAAAATAATTTGTTTATTCTCATTAAATAATTTATATTTAATAATAAAAATGTGTATTGCAATGAATTGAATAAATTTGAATCGAGGTATATGATGCTTAATCCCTTTATTTTTAAGCAATCGCACGTTTAACTTTAGAAATATTTCGCGTTCATGCGCAAGAAGATCGACATGTTTGTATATTAATTCGCGAGTAAAAATAGGTTAAAACTTAAAGGTTCAACCCCCGATTTTTTTTACATTATCTTTTCGAATAGATTCGCAACATTTTTGTTATTATTATTTGTAAGATAAATCGAATACTATGCAAGTGTGATTGCGTACTTGAATTTATCCTACTCGTATCAGAAAGGCTTACAAGGCTCGGCAAGCCTCGCCATGTATACGTTTCTTCAACTGGTGGACTAAATTCAAGTACACAATCACACTAACATAGTATTCTCTATTTCTCTCCCTTAATTATTAAAAAAGACACGTGTAACATAAAGCAGAAGTTACATATAAACTTAAACTTAAAATATAAAATTGGTGAAAACTTGATATCTATAAAGTCATTAAGGGTCGACACATTGTCAAAATTAGTAAATTATGCTGAACTATACATGTGTGTAGGCTATTTTAGAGTTGTGTAATGCGATTTGTAAGGCAAAAGTGCTTTTGAATGAGACAGGTAAGATGTTAAGCTCCAGAAATATACCAAATTTATGATAATTTGTGAAACTTATTTTTTGACAATTTCACAGGGCATATTAAGCTGCTTCGTGGGCGTCGTCCTTTGCTTGAATACTTTTTGGTTAAACAATTTAAAACAGCGTAGTTTGGTTTCAGTGATGCATACATTTTTTAACATTAATGTTTTCTTGCCGAGATTAAGCAAAAAGATTAGTAAGATATTTATAAAAAGGACTTAAAAGATTGCAAAGCTAACACATGTGCGCGTTGAACTGGACAACCCAGGCACTTAAATCCATACATCATCGGGTACTGGTCATGTCAGCCTAAATGCCTTTCCTACTCTGTTCGGTGGACGGGATAGCCCGGGCTCTATTAGCCCACCATCATCGGGAAATGGACCTTTTAACATTGATGCATTTCTATATATTCTATATTATCTCCTCTTACCCCGTCAACTTAACTGTTTTTCCTTCTCATCTGCCCTTTACGTCTCCCCTCGTGGACCATTTTACTCCTTCACCTCTATCTTCAAACACATATTTTTTCTCGACCTCTTCTTCTCTGTCTCTTTCTCCTCACACACACACTCTTTTTTCCTAATTTCTCTCCGGCTATGTATTCTTCTCGTTCTATACACCTATCTTAGTCTTACCTTTTTTATTTCCTCTCTCTACATATACACCTCTTTCTTTTTATTAACATCTTTCTCCTTCCTCACCTCTCTCTTTACTTAACATTTAAAATTGTTCTTCTCCTACACTTTTTTCTTCTCCATGACTAGTGTCTGTTATTCTCCACTTCCCTTTTCCCCACATTGTTTCTACCCAATACGTCCCTTCTCCTAAACCACATAATACATTTCATTAACAACCCTGCTCTCATACACCTCCCATGCCCCACAAATCTCTCATTTCCATAACCTCTTATAGCTTTCCCACACCTTACATCTCATACACCTCTCCTAAACCTCTCTTCTCCCCTCGCCTTTTGCATCCCCACACATTTCTCTTTTGATAAGCGTTTCTTCCCCCACCCGCTCTCACATCCCACACCGCTCTCACATCCAAATCCGCTCTCACATCCCATATATATTTATATATTTATTTATATATATATGTGTGTGTGTTTGTGTATAGCATCATCTATGGTTAATTTAATAATATTTTAGTAAAATTGGCTGTTTTAATCAAGTATGTTATTTATATTGTTATAAACATCTTCTATCAATGTTAATTTTGAAATGGCGCAAGTGCAATATTATATTGAACCCGCCAAGTATATAAAAAAAAATCATCTTGTTTAATATTAAAAAACGCTTGACTTTATACCACATTAATGTAAATGCAGTCACACGGAACTTTCGTTCCTATAATGATAATCGAAATTCACATTTTAATAAAAAGTCATTCCACTATTCCTCTTACCGCCATTTCCTGTTTTCTTAAGCCATCTGATGTCTGCAGATGTCACGCTAAAACTTCGTTGAGAGCTGGTAGTAAACGTGAATGGGATCTCCCATTTGTACCTGTTCAAAATGAAACAGTACATAAAGTGAGGTAAATATTCTGTAAAATAGTGCACATACAATATCAGTCAGTAAACATTTGTGTACGTGAGATCTGAAAGATCGTCATTGAATTTCTAATATTATTATGAAGCAGTAACTCCCTAGCACTAGAAGTAAAGTATTCAGTTTATTAAATACATCAATAATAGGAGCAGTGGTCTTATGGTAGAACGCTGGCTTAGAGATCGAGAGGTCCTTGGTTCGAATCCCGCCCTGACCACTGGTATTTTCCTGAGCAAGAAATCTATCCCACATCTGCTCCTATCCACCCAGGTGTATACATGTGTACCTGTGAGGTAAATAAACCAATGTGCCGTGGCTGCATACTGCGCCAAGATGTTAACGGACGACTTATGATCCAGTGATCAGGGGAAAATGTGAGGCGCCTCTGAACGCACATACTGTATGAAAAGGGCGCTATATAAATGTGGTAAAAATAAAAATATAAAAATTAATAACGTGTGTGTAATACTGAGTAAATTATTTTAATTGACAAGCATCCGAGGTGTATACCCGAAAGGCGATACGAATTTGCCCGGATCCGTTGCCTTGGGATCCTGCAGGTATCTGCTCTGTGTAAGGCTTATCCGACCCTGCTGGCTGTGAGACACCATGACGGTGGGATAGTTCATCTGCAGCGTCCACGTGTCCATCACCTCCTTCACGTTGAAGGAAGAACGCTAAAAGACAGACACTGTGTGAGGTACTACACGCACAATCAAGGACAGTCACTGTATGTGGTACTTTACGCGCGATCAATGAAAGTCACTGTATGTGGTCCTACACGCACAATCAATGACAGTCACTGTGTGGGGTAAAAAACGCAAGATCAAGGACAGTCACTGGGTGTGGTAAAACACGCACGATCAATAACAGTCACTGTGTGTGCTTAAACACGCATGATCAATGACAGTCACTGTGTGTGGTAATACACGCACGATCAATGCCAGTCTGTATGTGTCGCCGGCCTAGTCAGCCCTTCGTGGGTTTATTGACAAGCAACAAACTTGGTGGTTTCGTTGACTATATTGTTTGCAGACTTAGATGATAATGTTATGATATGCAACAATGCACAAATCTTAATATAACATGATAAACATAATAACAACATAAAACGGTAATTACAGATAAGCCGTTAAACAATACAAACAATGCAAACGATGTGATATTCATTAATCATTGTATCATTTAAATACTAATAATACAAATAATACTAATAATACTAATACTTATAATAATAAGAAGAAGAATAAGAATAATAAGGAATATATAAATATATTAATAGAGTTTACCTGCAGATATACATATTTATGTCTGCATTCAACGTCAGCACATATAAAGGCGTCTGACCGTCAGTGTAAATCTGGTCTATGTGAAAGTGGCGGCAAGGATTAGGTTTCTCGTGCATAAACCGGTGTTAGTAGTATTTGTTAGTAAGGCTACACATAACCATNCAATAGGGGTCATCTGCCGGTCATGACCAATGTCCCTATGAAGTTTCGTGATCCCAGGCCTTAGCGTTCTTGAGTTATCATCTGGAAACCATTTTACTGCCCCAGGTGACTGTGACCTTGACTTTTGACATAGTGACCTGAAAATCAATAGGGGTCATCTGGCTGTCATGACCAATGCCCCTATGAAGTTTCGTGATCCCAGGCCTAAGCATTCTTGAGTTTTCATCTGGAAACCATTTTAATGCTTCAGGTCACTGTGAGCTTGACCTTTGACCTAGTGACCTGAAAATCAATAGGGGTCATCTGCCGGTAATGACCAATGTCCCTATGAAGTTTCATGATCCCAGGCCTAAGGGTTCTTGAGTTATCATCCGGAAACCATGTGGTGGATGGACCGACTGACGGACCGACTGACCGACATGTGCATAAATATCGTAGTTAATTTACAAATGAGCAATGGTTTGTCATTCAAAATTAATTGTATATAATTTATAATAACAAAGCTTGTCACCATAAGATGACATATGTCCCCTTTTTCCATATTTTCTAAACCTAAACGCAAAGTGTTTTTCCACATTTTTCGAAACATAAACGCAAAGTGTGACGGAATTTCAGACGGACAGACAGATGGACAGACGAACGGACAGAAGGACAGTGCGATCACTATATGTCCACCTTCAGGGGCATAAAAATTGAGGTAATGTCTCCTTCACATCAGAACCCCAAATGATTTTTTAATTATAAAAGGCTCCATATCAAAAATCAAGTTGACATGAAATATGTACATGTAAGAAAGTAAATGTGTGATCTCATTTTGACATCAATTCTGTACTTAACCGGATGATTATTTGCAATTGCATGCAAAACTGACCAAGTTAACAATTTGATGTTAAAAGGTTTGAATGTGGAGATTTAAAAACTAGAAATTCAGTTCAATATAGAAATATTAATTCCAGCACTCATGCATGACATTGACTGATTTTAATAATCTTTCGAACCAATCTGCTATGCAAAGTTTAAGGAAAACAAACTATTTCGGCGTCTCATCAGGGTCTGCGCTTTTTGCTTATTTCTAAAATTAGGGATCTCTAGTATATTTATTTCTATATTTAGAATATTTCTTACAGAAATTCCTTTAAGCAAACAGCGCAGACCCTGATGAGACGCCGCATCATGCGGCGTCTCATCTGGGTCTACGCTGTTTGCCAAGGCCTTTTTTCTAGATGCTAGGCATAAATGGGTTAATTTGGCACAAGGCGTTTGGCATAAGACATAACAATGGAAAATGTATATTGTCAGGGTGTGTCTAAATTTTCCAAAAATGTCCTTTATGAATAATTTTGTGAATCTTAATTTTAAGACAAAAATTAATCAATAAGTATTACAAAAATTCAAGTAAATACTCTAAAATTGAGAAGAGACATTGTGCATCATTCGTCACAGCTACTATAAACGTAGAAGACCCTCGACTAGGTAGATTCTTCAGCTCAAATTTCTTCCGATAAATTTGACCAATGGAAAGGAAAGCTTTAATGTAACTTGGATTCTCATTGGTCAGTTCAATAATTGGAAAAGAAAGGTTAAACAAATGTTATAAGGATTGTCATTGGTCAATCCAATCATTGGGAAGGAAAGCTCACATGTAACAATGATTCCCATTGGTCCATATTTGGAGTTGAGAGTATTGTCCATTTTTAAACCCCAAAATAGCTCCATGAGATACACATGCATGCCAAATATCAAGTTGCTATCTTCAATATTGCAAAAGTTATGGCCAATGTTCAAGTTTTGGGACGACGCGGACAGCGGACGCAGGACGGCGGAAGGACGAGCTGGCTATGACAATACCTCGGGTTTTCTTTGAAAACAGCCGAGCACAATACCTCGGGTTTTCTTCGAAAACAGCCGAGCTAAAAATTACCAACAATCATAATGAACAATAAACTACAGATAAACTTCTGACCATAATACCTCTCCAATTTACATAATGTTTGTTGTTTAAACAAACCTTTTCAGTTTAATTCTAAATGTGAGATCAATGTTAGTACATGTAGTCAAAACCAACCATTTAGGCTTAAAGGCCACCTTCTGTCCACCTTGCAAGACTAGCAGCAGCTTGAGTTGTGTCCCTTTGAAGCCCACATCGGCATGAGTTACTTCCCTTGTAGCCAACGACCGCAACACACCACCTGTGGAAGATTGAAGACATTGATTATATATACATTGATGTATCATTGAAAACAATTTAAACAAGAGGACCACGATGAGTCGATGACCCCTTGTTTGACACCATTTCACGGGTCAAAATCTCACTTTTAAAATCAATATTAGGTCTTGTGACCTACATATGCAGTCGACTGTTACATTTTTAGTATTTAAAAAAATGGGTCATCAAAGGGTTATTCCTGTGTCAGTGCGAATTTTCATAAAAATCTGCGTACGTATTTTTTTATTTTTTTTTCCGTTTGGTGCTTCATTGCATTTGTAGAACAAATCAGTAGCAAGAACTTAGCCAAATTCAACTTCAAGCTTCAACCAGTTCTTATAAATACATAGGCTCACTGGATAGTTAGACAAAGTAAAAGTGATCAATGACAGGTTTCACATCACTGGCTCACAGCGAACCCAACTCTTACTATATAAATGGGACCCTGAAGAGAATTAAATCAATATGCTTAACTTGGGAAGTTGGATTTTCCTAGTCCAATTTGAAGCGCATGACTTGTGCAGTTTTTTTTCCCGTCTGTTGTGACAAAAATCTGGGGTACTGTTTAACATTAAAAATATGTGAAATGTGTTTATGAGTAAAACGGTTGAAAAAGCAGTGTTTTAGCTCAGGTGTGACTAAAATCTTCTTAAATTGTATTGGAACAAAATGAAAATAACAAAATATATTCAACTAGAGGTGACATTGTGAGCAGTGGTTTTAATAAATAGAAAATACACACAAATACAGTCAACTGGAGATTAACATTGTGAAATGTGATTTTAATTCTAATTAATTATTCTTTGCATGGAACATAAATACATGTAACTTAAAACCCAATATCGTGTCTGCAGAATGATGTTAACCTAGCAAATAAATGCGTATAACCGAGAAAGTAAAGGAAAGGTGTAGAATTATTGTGCATTTCAATATTTGTAATAGCAGTTAATATATGGGTCAGAAACAACCATATCTGGAACTGTTTTGGATACATATTAAATCGTAATGTGCAAACATTGTGGGAATATTGCTAATTGCAAAAAGATTGTTTTGTTCCACACAGAACTAACTTCACTCACTCAGTAACAGAACCACCTAAACAGGTAAGTATCATGCTTTAAAATATAATTACTGTGGATCCATTTAATTTAGTTGACATTCAAATTTTGTGTATTGGTGAAATCAGGCATATTTGTTGGATCTTAAAAAATCATGAATACTTTAAATGTCTGATGTGAGACTTTGGACATATTTTTTTATTGTTTGTTGCACATTTGATTTCGGAGTTGAGCGGACCCAAGAAAATGAAAATTATAGTCAGAGTTATTATACATCCTTTTTTGTATTGATTCAGCAATTCTCATATATTGCTCTCCCTAGATAATAGGAAGAGGGAATGAATCCGAAATAGCTAGGTTACTAGTTTCCCCCCAAAACAAATTTTGAGTAGACATTTTTTACAGCTTTCTTCTTCTAAAAATGACATAAACTATAATCAGCACTGTCTACAGCACATTTTTTTCCCAATGGGCAAACACCAATAATTATGAAGGATACACTTAATTGCAACTTTGATCCCAAGCATGCAGCATTTAAGTTATATGGCAAGCAACTGGATGTTTAATGAGATTTTTCATAAATCCTCAAAAAATGAGACATTGTCCAGGGTACATGAACACAGTTGAAAATACATTTAAAATGATAAAACATACATTCACTGAAAAATTCATGGAGAAGTGCTTTTAACACTAAAAATATAGATAGAATAATAACAAAAGCACATTCAGAACATAAAAATTATCATTTTAGCTGGAGAAATCACCAAAATGTTGTCCATTTCAAGTATGATGTCTTATTCCCAATTCCCATAATACAGTGTTGTAGACATTGTTACAGCTTTCTTTTTTCCTTTGACATCAACTATAATCAGCACTGTCTACAGCACATTTTCCCCCAATGGGCAAATAGCAATAATAATGAAGGATACACTTAATTGCAACTTTGATCCCAGGCCGCATTTAAGTTATGGCAAGCATCACTTCAAAAGATTTGGTGAGAAAACTAATAATCCCCTTGTGATAACAATTCAATATCTAAAAGAAAAAGGAATTATCATTTAAGACACAAAATGTCTGAAGATTCAATTTTCCCATGCAGAGGCTGTTTTTTTCCTTTTCTTTTTCTTTTTCAACATACATCTTTATTACAACATGATTATATGTATGGTACATAATTGATTGAGTCAGTTATATCATACATGAATATCATATATATATTCACTATTTATGTATATAAACAACTTATTTAGGTGTATAATAAGAATAATTATGGTATTTGCTTTAACATTCAGATTTTTGATTATTTTTCAACAAATTTCACCATGATCATTAAGTAAATATCAAACAATATCCCAAGAACTTTCTCCCCATGTCGGTTTGTAATTAGCTTTTATTGATCTAGTACTATACTCAATACAAAATTTCTCAGCAGGATCACAAAATTGCAGCTCCCGCTCCGAAAATTTGTAGCGAGTAAAGTCCAGATATAAAGCGAATATTAATACAAAAAAAATGCTTATCACTTTCTTACTGATATGGCTGGAAAGTGAGCGGCATTTAAAAATTAAACAATAGACATAAAGGGTATAAAACAGCGAAAAATGCCTGTTTCAGCCTGGACGTCACCATCTTGACTATCACGTGATAATTCAAATATGCTCCTGTAAATTTGTTCCGTTGTTTTATTCAATAAAAGGTATTGACTTGTTTACATAATGATTTGATACGAGCAAAATATTTAAAACGTTTTCCCCAATCTTCTATCCATTTAGCTAAAGCATGCATAAGAGACCCTTTAAATTTAANCACGCACGATCAATGACAGACACTATATGCGGTAATACACGCACGATCAATGACAGACACTATATGCGGTAATACATGCACGATCAATGACAGACACTTTATGCGGTCATACACGCACGATAAATGACAGACACTATATGCGGTAATACATACACGATCAATGACAGACACTATATGCGGTAATACATGCACGATCCATGACAGACACTATATGCGGTAATACACGCACGATCAATGACAGCGAACAGTTTATCTCGGCTAAGAGGTTACACATAACTCTCGCATATTTGCGGTTGGTAACACAAATCTAAGACACATTTCTGAGGGGTTACACACGAACCTACTTACATTTCCGAGTGAGTACCACAGGTCGTCGTGGAAGGCGGCGCCGTACTCCAGCGCACGAAGATAATCCTGAAACAAACACATAAGATGGAGTGACGAACACCATGTTGTTATGATTCAGTGTGTACGATATCGAAGTACAACCTTTAAAACTTATAATATCCTATGTTTATTTGCAATCCCGTTCATCATTACGACATTCTGCGGTTGTTCCAGTTCGCAGAGGTCCTTAAACGAGCTTAAGCTCTCATGCTATTCACTCAGGAATTCATCAAATGTACGGCCATATGCGAACGATAACGAACGCAAAACTATCCATATATAAAGTTGATCTTTCAAAATAAATAGTTTTGTCATATAATGTACATACTAATTCCGAGTAAAATGCACTCCAATGAGAATCGAAAATAAGTGGCGAAAATCTGCCAAAAGGCATGCTAAGTTCGTATTTCGCTGACCGACACACATATTCCAACTGGCTAGATGGACTCACCGTTAGACCCTTTTGGAAGTTTTCGTCCCCTAGGAAGAAGCGCATCATCCGGATAATGGAGGCACCCTGAGGGGGAAAACAGAGACGCATCAAATATGTCAGTACACGGGTAGGAGAAGCACGGTTATACCATTAGAAATTTGTTTGAGAAACAATGATTTGATACAATAAAAATTAACAGCCGAGCTTTATAAATAATATCTTGTTTCAAAGTTCCATTTTTAAAGTTGATAAGGAAGATCATGGGTGTGATTCCTATCCAGGTAGCTTTCCAATAATTTTTCTAAATGCATCGGTTTCAAAATTAACAGACTCGAATGTGCCTGTACAAGCAATAACATTTTGATTCAATAGAGTAAAATATGTTTAAACTGATGAGTACATACCGTGCTGATGAGGTCCTTTATAGTACGCAGTGAGTACGTTGGCGACTGAGATCTGATAGTACCCAGTACGTACCTTTGCGTATGAGATCATATCTAGTTTCCGGTTCTTACCATAACATTTGAGATCATGTCGTGTTTCAAATATGAGCATGAGGAATGAGAGTCTGATTGGTTGCCAATACGTATCTATGCGTAAGAGATCCTGTCTGGTACCCACTACGAACATTGGTTCATGATATCCAATCTGGTACCCGGTACGTATGAGTAACTCACTACACATTCCTGCGAATTGATTCAGTCTTGTTCCCACTACGTACCTTGGCGTAAGAGATCCTGTCGAAGATCTCGTTGATCTCGTCCGGGTGTGCCACGGGCACGTAGACAGGATGAGAAGAGATGAGGCCGTCAAAGTTGAACACGTCCTGCAGGTCCTCTACCACGAACTGTTCAAACTGCGGATAGACATATATGGGGATAGGAGATGTACTATAGGACCTCTACCACGAGTTGTTCAAATTGAGGATAAACATATATATGGATCGGAGATGTTCGTTAAGTCCTCCATCAAGCACTGTTCGAATCGAGGATGGACACACACAAGAATGGGGGTATACTTTTGGTCCTCTACTACGAACCGTTCGAACCGAGGAAAGTTATACAAAGGGATAGAACACGGCCTGCAGGTCTTCTACCACGAACTGCTCGAACTCCGGATAAACATATATGGGGATGGACTTAATGACGTCTACCACCAATTGCTCGAATAGAGGATATACGGATCTGAGATGTACTTAAAGTCCTCTTCCACGAACTGTTCGAACAGTGGATAGACATAAATAGCGATGGCAGATGTACTTTATGACATTAACCATGAACTGTTCGAACTATGGACTGACATGCATAGGAATTGTTGATTACATATAGGAAGTTTGCCATGTATTGTTCGAATAGTTGATATACATATTTACGGATCGGAGATGATCTTAAGGTACTCTACTTCGAACCGTTACAACTGAGGATAGCTAAACAAAGGGATAGGAAATGTACGAAAGGACCTTTACCACGAACTGTTCGAAGTATGTATAGACATACATTGGGATGGGGATGGGCTTGGAGATGTACTATACGGTGTCTTCCACGAACTGTTCGAACTGCGGATAGACATATAGGGATGGGAGATGACTTTGGGATGTCTACCACGAATTGGAAGACATATATGGGGCTGAGACATGTACTATAGGACCTTAACCAAGAATTGTTAATATTAAGGATGAACACACGTAGGTATGGGACATATACTAAAGGACCATTTCCACGAACTGCGAATTGATAGTAGACATAAATAGGGATGGGAGATGTACGTTAGGTCCTTTACCACGAACTGTTCGCATTAAAGATAAACACACATAGGGATGGGAAATGTACTAAAGGTCCTTTTCCACGAACTGTTCTAGATGAGGATAAACAAACATAAGGATTTTAGATTTACTTGAATTTTAATTTGACGTTGCCAGGTACACGATCTCGCCGGAAATGATTTCAAACACTATTTATTTCGTTTAATGTAAATTCACAAAATAGCTTACTAAGCCGTATTTCATATTCATTAACCCGGGTTCAATGCGTTATACCGTGTTCTACGACTTAACCCGTGTTCTATGATTTGACCAATGTTTTATGAGTTAACCCGTATGTTATTAGTTACCACCTGTTCTATGTGTTCACACGTGTTTTATTTGTTGATCCGTGTTCTATGTGTGTTATAATTATTCTTGTTGAGTGTCTTTTTCATTCTATTTTAGAGGCGCGACGTCAATGCTTTAGATGAGAAGCGACACATGTGGACAAAATTCCCGCCTTTCCATCGTGTGTCAAAGAAATTTTATATAATCGATTGGATTATGCAGCCGCGTGCGTTTTTTTCCCAGTATATGATTAGTCAATAAATTCATTGATTCACAGTAATCCACTGGTCAACTAGACGATACCAAATATGTGTTCAACTAGTGTTCAATCACTTGCTGCCGCGTTTTCGTTGAAGGCTTTGTTGTGTACACAACGGCCAAACTGATAATAACGCAGTGACGTTACCAACTATTTATAGTATGTTATAGCCTCTATAGGGTGATTACTCACCATCTTCCAGTCTGGGTGTACGTGATCCACGCCCATGTACTCCACATAACTGGCGAAACCCTCATTGAGCCATAGGTCGTCCCACCAGGAGGGCGTCACCAGGTTACCGAACCACTGCTCGTTATAAAGAGAGAAATGCTTGAAATCGTAACACTAGACATCTTCATACCTATCGGGCTTCCCAAATGTTACCGAATCTTTTGAGAGCGGGAGTGGTCAATGCATTTTTAACAAAAGACGTTACCATACTAGGAGAGAATCACGAAAAAGCCGAACCACTCCACGTGACGTGAGAAAAGGCATAAACGAATATCAGTTATAAATACAGAATCATACATACAAGAAACTTGGACCAAAACATAAGCTAATGCAGAACAAATGCTCGATTCTGACATTTTTCATCCAGAGATGTCACTAAGGCCGTGTACCCCAATGTTCTGACCATGCTCACCTGGTGTGCCAACTCATGCGAGACCACGACCGCCACGCGCTGCTTGTTTCCGGCAGAGGACACCCCGGGCTGGTACAACATGGCGGTCTCCCTGTACGTGATCAGACCCCAGTTCTCCATGGCGCCCGCAGAAAAATCGGGGATTGCAATCATATCTGGAATGGTCAGCTACTGGTCAATAACAAGTCAGAAGTCCGATTCGCGATCATACCGAAAGCGGTCAACTAGTGGTCAGTAACAACGCAAAGGCCGGAATCGCGATACTATAAACAACGGTCAATTATTTTTCATTTAGACGTAAGAAGTCCGGGATCGCGATGATATATACAGCAGTCAATTATTGGAGTTACACGTAAGAAGTACAGTGAAGCGATGATATATACAGCCGTCAATTATTGGAGTTACACGTCAGAAGTACATGGACGCGATGATATATACAGCCGTCAATTATTGGAGTTACAAGTCAGAAGTACAATGAAGCGATGATATATACAGCAGTCAATTATTGGAGTTACACGTCAGAAGTACAGTAAAGCGATGATATATACAGCCGTCAATTATTGGAGTTACACGTCAGAAGTACAGTGAAGCGATCATAGTAACTGCGGTCAGCTCATTTTCATTTAAACATCATAAGTCTTAAATCGCGATCATGTCTAAAACGGTCAACTAGTGGTTAGTGGCACGTTATAATAAAATGTTATATACCAATTTGAATAATGTGGTTTCATATTTTTTTAAGTAATTTTTTATACAAAAGTGTCGCAAAATAATAAGCCTCAACCTGTGTGTGGCCAGTTTTGGTAAGATGACGTTGCTGAATAGGTTGTCGACATTTTGATTTGAGAAATGTTATTTTGCTAGTTATGTATATAAACACGCATTCTGTTATTTAATGTCTAAGATGACCAAATTTTGTTACTTAAACTTAGGGTAATACAAAAACAGACATGCAAAACCTCATATTATATGGAACAACGCCTTCAAGTTTGACTGTTTTACGTTAAACAAGTGTAGGATAACGCCTCTAGACATGTGTGTTATACGTAAAGACGGACAAAAAAGACAGACGAACAGACAAGCAGACAACAAAACAGAGTCCATGGCGATTCCAGTAAACATGCTTTTATTTCGTAACGGGAATGATAGACGTATTGGGTCGGAGCGAAACAGCCACACTGTTTGTTGATGATTAAACAGAATGAACAAGCCCGTTATGATAGGGGTACCAATGTCACACTGGTAAACTAATCAACATGACTGAAAGTAGCCTTGCTCTGATACATACAATTATAAGCATATGTAAGTACAAAGTACATGCTTAACCCATTTATGCCTGGTGGACTCTCCCATCCTTCTAAATTGGATCAATCTATTTCCAAATTAAGAGATGTCTGGTATATTTATTTCTATTTTTAGAATATTTCTCACAGAAATTCCTTAGTGCAAACAGCGTAGACCCTGATGAGACGCCGCATTATGCGGCGTCTTATCTGGGTCTACGCTGTTTGCCTATGCCTTTTTATGTAGACGCTAGGCATAAATGGGTTAATTTTATATTAATTTTGTAAGAATACTGCCAGTTACAAAAGTGCGGGTTAATTATATACACTGTTTAAATGCCAGGCAAATTTAACAGAGGAGGATACCTTGTTTAGGAAGTGGGTATGAAACGTTGAAGTACTCCTCGAAGAACGTGAGGATGTTCACGCCAGTCTCCAATGAGTACGGGGTCTGATCGAGCGCGTCTGGGCGCGCATATGCGCGGTACTAAAATAGTAACGGAAAGTATTCAATATTAAGCAACATTTGGAGTATTTGAGATACAAACACGGTTTGCTATAAAATTATATCGGTCGTCGTACAAGAGGAGCACCGACTGACACGCAGGCAATTATGTATGGGTGAATTACATATAAACAGCATTCTTTTATAACAGTGGGGGTCATCTTCGTGCGCTGTTCATCTCACACTATTCACTACTATTCACCTATTCACTACTGACTTCAGCTTGCTAAATTTAGGCGAAATGTGAGATAAGTGTGAAAACTAGAACACAAGTGTTTGACAGGACGCCGATTTGATGATGGGTGGGATTCACATCGACATAAGTTTATGTTTTATGACCATACTTGATACAGACATTCAAGGAGGTAAATAGCCATGAACACGTTTATAGATGAAGTACCTGATAAGGGTACATGCAATACGAGTGCTTAAACTAATAATTCGTTGTTATAATGAGACAGTGACGTATGACTCCGGAAATTCCGTAGTTACCGTGACGTTGTTCTCGGTCATGTTCTCGGTGTAGGTGAAGTCACAGATGATGAAGGCGAGTAGGTAGGTAGACATCTTGGGCGTCACTGCGAACTTGTCCGCGAACCAGTCGTCACCCCTGTGAGAGAACACGACGGAAGGCCTTTGAAACTAGTATTATTTAAATGTTCTGTACATGTAAATGTCGACACGAAATCCATATTAATTCAAATATAATCGATACAATCGATATATTGATAGGTAAACATACGCTTGTGGGCAATGAATACCTATATTATATGGATATGTTGGGAATGTATTCCCATATTCCGTGGAGATGTGAGGTATGTATACCTAAATGCCATGGCGATATTGCAGGGAAATGTATACCTTTATTCCACTGAGATCTTATCCGTGTATTCAAATAGTACATGGAGGCGTGGTCAATATATACTTATAATCCATTGCGATGTGAGTCATGTATACCCTTACTATATAAAGATTTCATGGAGATGTTTGGCTTGTATATGTATATTCCATGGAAATGTTGGGCTGGTATACCTATATTCCATGGATATGTTGGGCTTGTATATGTATATTCCATGGAAATGTTGGGCTTGTATACCTATATTCCATGGAGATGTTGGGCTTGTATATGTATATTCCATGGAAATGTTGGGCTGGTATACCTATATTCCATGGAGATGCTGGGCTTGTATATGTATATTCCATGGAAATGTTGGGCTTGTATACCTATATTCCATGGATATGTTGGGCTTGTATATGTATATTCCATGGAGATGTTGGGCGTGTATACCTATATTCCATGGAGATGTTGGGCTTGTATATGTATATTCTATGGAGATGTTGGGCGTGTATACCTATATTCCATGGAGATGTTGGGCTTGTATATGTATATTCAATGGAGATGTTGGGCTTGTATACCTATATTTCATGGAGTTGTTGGGCTTGTATATGTATATTTCATGGAGATGTTGGGCGTGTATACCTATATTCCATGGATATTATGGGCATTTTTATTTATATTCCGTGGAGACGTTAGGCATGTATAACAATATCCCATGGAGATTTTTGTGGGCGTGTATACCTGTACTCCATAGGGATATAAGACATGTATATCTATATTGCATGGAGATGTTAGACAGCTATACCTTGCTTGCATGGCGATGTTAGACAGCTATACCTTGATTGCATGGATATGTTCGGCATATTGGAGATGGAGATCATGTGACTCTTGCGGACCAAGGTCACCTCGAACTCGGCCTTGATTGCCGGCTCATCCATGCACGGGAACGTCTTGCGGGCGTCTGTCGGCTGCATTTGGGACGTGGCGATGTGGCTACAGCGAGAACGGGCGAAATGAGAAGTGGGCAGTAAGAAACACACATTTTAATGAATTTACAGAAATTATTTTAATACATGTTTGGTAATACCGTAGGTCATGAAAGACACGAATCCCACATATTCTCAAAACATAATTGTGAAATACGTTCACCAAGAAAAGGTTCTTCATTTTAGCATATGAGCGAGTTTGTCACTCTTTTCACAAATAGACAAGCTCTCGCTGTTAAGGCACGTCTGTCTCTGTGTACTACTCACATGGTTTTGTTTTCACGTGTGTACGAGCTAAGGTACAGGCCGGCCAGGTCGGCGGCCAGCGGTCCCCGGAAGTGCGGGATCTCCAGCGTGTAGTTGTTGTTGAGCTCACACTTGTTGGTCAGGTGCACGATCAGAAACTGGCGCTCAATGTCAAATGTGTGAGTTTTGTACAAATTTCCGATGCCATTTTTAGTTGTAACATCGAATGTTCCTACAATAAATGTCAAAATTGACTGTTGATAACAAAACATAGCACAAGATCACGCTCATAAATACATAGAGCCGGTTAAATACGTGGAAAACAAAAACATAAAATAGAATGCATCTCACTCATAAGTGGTAAAATCCCCGAATGTTTATGACACCAATTACTACCCAGAACTGAACGGGCAAAACATAGCAACCAAAACGTGAGTCCACTGTTATATGGTCCTTAGGTCGAATCCTTAACAAAGAAGCTATTAAAGGTGTGTATAGATCACGTGTCACCACGCAAGCTAGCCCAAAACGAACCTGTGTAGTTTAACTTGTTTGAGTGCAGGTATATCATGTCTGTAGCATTCTTGCATTCGAAGCTGATGGTGACACTTCCGTTGAAATAGAACGCTGCTGGCTCTGCGCCGTACATGAACACCTGCGGGCAAATGAGGGACGTGGTCAGTTAACTGTGAGACACTCACTGATTAAGGGGCAATTCCAGTGAAGCGTGATACACATACAGGTAAAGGGGCCTTTCCAGTGAACTGTGAGACACAGACAGGTAAAAGCGGCTTGGTCAGTGAAGTGACACTCTTGGTAAGAGGTTGTAGAGAGTCAAGTACCAGACTATTTGGTGAGGAAAAAGACGCGAAATCGTCTACTTATTCAGCTCACACCGCCATGATGGATGGCGTCACACCAAATAAAACATTCCACTACAAATAAAATACCAACTGTTCTGATCATTTTTGTCAAATATGAGTTGCCTTAACCCTATGATATGTTATTAAGCTATGCATGTACTAGTTAAACAAAACTACCATGGCAACATTAACAATAAAAAAACGACAATTGAACGTACACACTTTGGGTAATTTGTAACATGTACCGGAAGTGGTAACCACGTAACCCATACCTGCAGTTCCACAGTGTACTTGATAGGCATCATGTGCAGGGGTATCCGTACATCCTTCACCAAAGGCTTTGGTGTGGACGGTGTGACCTGAGTTGTCCCTGTAGTAGCCCCGGTGGTAGAAACTGGCGGCTGTGTGTGAGCGGGGCTCGAGGTGGAGACGGTGCTCGGACACGGCGTGTGAGATGGTGCGGGGCATATGCTACCTGGATAAAGAAAAAATGTGGATATTATGATAATTTTATTTAAATTGAAATCAACTAATTTCTATTTTATCTGAGGTACTTAGTACATAATTATATAATATTTAAAAGTACAAATACAACGAATGATTTATTGTAAACCCCCATTTAAGCTGTTGATTCAAACGTCTAATGCCGTCCATCCGATTTAAGGCGGAATCAGGAGTGGGTACATTTCATGAAGTAATGTCAAAATGCAACAACAATATATATTGTTGCAATAATTAGGAAATGTACCAGAAAAAATACTTAAGCAAACGTTGAATATAACATGCAACGCGCAGAGAATTCAGGACAAAATGGAAATAATGAGGAGGTAGTGTGATACTTTCAAATATCAAATTCGTCTTTTACTGCTTTTATTTATTTAAAATACGGTGGCAGATTTCTACTAGACAGTTCTGTCTTGTTGGCGGTTTTGACCGACACCTACAAGACAGCACTCCAAACGCTCGCGAAGAGATATGACTGGTTCTGAGCATAGCTTCGTCATATTATTATCTCAATTACAAACCTCTTGATGATGGTCGATTTAAATATAATTGATATTCTGTATGATTAAAAGACTATATTTGTATTTTACTTTAGCTTACGTTGACTGTGAACCATATACAAACGATTGTATTATATACAATAACACAAATTTACATTAAATAAGGTACAGTTACAACCTAGCAGTCCTACCAGAACGGAAATATACTGTTTTATTAATGCATTGACTACCGTTAAACGGGAGATAATCTTGCACTTGAAGTTTGGACAGAACGCCAAAACGAAAAAAATATACCCGCCAATGCGACAATCATGATATTTGTTCGTTCTGGCATGTAAACGTGTTGACCAATTCAAAGCAGGAACCACACCTAACGGCATGACAGACATAAGCAACCATTGTCAAATTCTAATATATGAACTTCTATTTTGGGCTTTAATTTATGCGTTCCTTTATCTTGAGACGCTGCCAATCTTCAAGCGTATTTGTCAATAGCATCATAATGCGTGGCATGTCCTTATATTTGTGAGTAGGACACATCAATACAGTCGTAAATAATGCGGATATCATTTACTGTTTTATTGCAGGTCATCAAAGATACCGCTTTGAGACATAAGTAGCGAATGAGCAAACAGTTGGCGACTATCATAAGCGAATAAATACAGATCAGCAGTGCCTAGATGATGACGTCATTTATACAAATATGAATGCACTCATGTATCTTCTCCTAGAGACGGGGTTAAGCACCGAATGAAACCGATTTGTTTCAGATTTAAAATCGTGTTATCTTCGAAAGTCGAAACTTGGTCAACTGTCAGATCGTTACCGATTATGCAGCCGCGACCTGACAAAGTCTGCTAACAAAATATATGTTAACGATAACAAATCGAGCCTGGCATTCTCATAAGTTCAGGCGGCAATATCAGCTAACAGATTCTTTAACCAATTTTCATTGGGCGTTTTGCTGTTCTGACAGTTCAGTAGAATCTTAATGGGAACCACACACACATTCAGAGGAATCAAGTAAAGTTAATGACAGGGAGGACAAGAAACTATCACACGAACTTAGATTTCATAATTGATGATAATGAAAACGATGATTTGTATGATCGTACCATAGCAGTATATTGACTAAAAGACGGATTCGGACGGTCGCGATGTCTTATATTTGTAATGGATAGGCAAGAATAGTTACATATGAGAAGTGTGAAACCAGTATGTTGGCAAGAATAGTTACATATGAGAAGTGTGAAACCAGTATGTTGGCAACAATAGTTACATATGAGAAGTGTGAAACCAGTATGTTGGCTTAAATAATAATTCTGCTGGTGGTTATGTATTATATATTGTTAATGGTTATGCAAGAATAACTGATCGTTAGAAGTGTAAGAACAATTAACTGAAATAATGAAAAAAAAATGAAATAATGAGCCTTACGGTGGCGATGTCTAATATTTTTCATGTCTAGGGTATAACAAAAGCGCAATGAGAACTGCATGGGAAACTTTTAAAAAGAAAGTATGTTTGTATCTTGTTTAACGTTATGGTATAATAGTTGCCCATGGGAAGTGTTAGACCGAGTTATTGACTGAAATTATAATATAGTTGGTGGTGGTGTTTGAAATTGTTCATGCATAAGTTCGAATTCATGTGAGGTCAATATTTTATATGCATTTTTTCCCTAAAATATATATATTATTTTAGAATATAATAAGTATAATATGTTTGTTAGTAAATACATTTATTTATATAATGATAAACGAAAATAAAGCAGTGTTCGATCGTTTGATAGTTTGGGTTACGTAAACCCGTTAAGCATGTAAAAGTGAACATTTAAATGTAAAATCATGTTTTCAAAATACAAATGTCAATGTTTGTAGGCGGTTGAGCAGTGAGTTGTGTATTAATTCTAGATGCTACTCGTTAAATAGGTAAAGCGAACCATGCACGTTTTATTCAAAAACTTATCTACATTTGTAAATGCAATTGTTTTAAAAGTATATTTAAGATTTCAATATTTACACAGTAAAACGCAAAACAATACGTTTATCGTGATTTTATAACACCTTTGTTTAAATATATTTTGACGCATGATTATTCACGGGAACCTACATAAGGTACATCGTAGCAATGAAATGAAACGAAACCATAATTGTTTCAGCATATTGTCACAAGAATAATTATCGAAAACCGGATATATAAAGTCGCAAGCAATACAAGTTTTGCAAAACTGCATTTAGCATGATAGAGTCTGCATTATACACTTTCTGAAAAACACATTAAATAATAATTTTGGAACGAAAGTAATTGGACTGCAAACAAAAATAAATGAAGTTTGTAATAAAAGTAGCTAATATGTATTTAATGTTCATTCCAGTATGCATTAAATCCGAATTTATATATAAACCTTTGTTTAATAAAAGCACGAAGCCGAAGAGTACATTTAATAGAAGATGCGCTTGAATTTTTTGCAAACAACGACATACACATACTTGAGGTTTACGCATTCGATAGTTTACGCATGTTGCACATTTGAAATTGTTTTCGTTAATGTTATTCATTATAAATTAAAATAAGTCTAACTCGTTTAAACATATTAATATTAATGCCAATAATAGCTCGAAAAAGTAGTTATGAAAAAGTAGTTTTATTTCTGTTCAGATAATAAAATCCAGCACAGTAAAAACTATAATATCTGGCAGCATGACATCATTTAAGTAAGGTTATTGAACTTACATATTGTGTGAAAAATGTATGTTCGTTAGGAGTTTTTAGGTGGTACTACAGTGGCACAACTGTGATAGATTCGCCGACCTGTGTGAAACAAATTACCTGGTCATCGGAGGGTGTGTTTTCCATTACAAAAGGATACAAAGGGCAACTTGTGTGTCACCAGGCCTACCAACGGAAAACCAGATCGACCACCTGTGCATCGTGAGGATGTTTCGTCAATCTATTCAGGATGCGAGGAGCAGACGTTGATTCTGACCATCATCTCATTGTCGCCCGATTGAAAGTGGAGCTAAAGATTAATTGGATATGGGGTTCCATCCAACGCTAGCGTTACAACATCGCTACGCTGAATAAAGGCAAGAAAAGTTCCAGATCACTCTCTTTAACAAGTTACGGGTTATAAAGGAGTTGCTTGAAGAAAAGATGATACAGCCGAAGTGGTAGAAAGTGAAAGAAGCAGTGACTTAAACATGCAACAACGTACTGGGCCCAAGTCCTTCACCCACAAGGAGTGGATATAAGCAGAGTCGCTACAGAAAGTTGAAGAAAGAAAAGACAAGAAAGTAAGTATAAGCATCAGCAGACCAAGAGCAGCAAAAGCAAACGCACGCAGAAGCAAATAGGAACGTCAAGCGAAGTATATAAGAAGACACGCGGAACTACCTAGATACGCTGGCTGAAGTATCAGATGAGGCAGCACACCTGAGCAGAACCAATGCAAAGCCTCATCACCAAAAGAATAGCAGTGAAGTATGCCATGCCAGAAAGGCCAGTTAGGCTAAAGAACGGATGAGTGATCGCAGATGACGCAGGGCAGAAGCAGAGGTGGATCGAGCACTTCAAGGGGCTGCTAAACAGGCCAGCTCATGCGAACCCACCGGAGTTACCGCCGGCTACAACCGATCTTCTAATCAAGTGCTGCGAACCCACGAAAGACGACAAACGCAACACCATCGAGCAATTGAAGAACGGCAAGTCTACTGGACTTTACAGCATACTGGCAGGAGCATGAAGGCTGGCGTTGAGACCAGCATAAAGCTACCCTACCTGCTTTTCAGCAAGATATTGGAATACGAAGAAATACCAACAGAGTGGCAAAAGATTACCTCATCAAGCTTCCCTAGAAAGGCAAACCTCAGTTTCTGCTTTAACTACCGCGGGATAACGCTGTTGTCCATCACTGGAAAGAAATGTTATCGCATCCTGATGAACCAAATGAAATACGCTCTAGACCCACAACTCCGTGACCAACAAGCCGGCTTCCGAAAGTTGAGATCGTGCCCGCATCAGACCGCAATCCTGCGCATCATTCTGGAACAATCCCTGGAGTGGAACTCGTCCCTTCGTCGATTATGACAGCGTAGACCTGAAATCCCTATTTAGGACTACTGAGACGCTACGAAGGGCCAGAAAAGTTCACCGACATCATCAGGAAGTCTAACGAAAGGATGAATTGCAGAATTGCCAATGGCCGACAGCTTACCGACGCCTTCGAAGTAAGAACCGGAGTGAAGCAAGGCTTCTAACTCTGACCTTTCCTGTTCCTGCTAGCCATAGTCTTCGACTGCGAAGAACCAGACGTGAAACGGAATCAAGTGGAAACTTTAGAAGCAGTTGAGTTGGATGACCTTGACTTTGTCGACGAACTGGCTCTTCTCACGCATCACACACAACAGCAGGATCAGGAACAAAGCAACATCGTTGCGGTCAACTCATCTAGACCGGGCCTCACCATCATAAGAGGGAAGAACAAGGTGTTTAAGACCAACGCATCCAACACATAATTCACCTATTTTGGCAGCATCCTGAACAACCATGGAGAAATGGATGCAGACGTCAGAACCCGCATCGGTAACGCACGTGCAGCCTTTCATTATCTGAAGTGCATCTGGGGATCCAGCGCGATAGGCATCACCACCAAGATCAGGCTCCTCAATACTATCGTGAAGTCAATATAACTCTATGAAGCAGAGACCTGGAGAAAAACTGAAAATTTTCATGAAGAAAAGCGCAGTTTTCATCAACAACTGACTCATAAAAATCATTAAGACCCGCTGGCAAGACAATATCACCAACGAAGAATAATAGAGAAGAACAAAGCAGCAGCCCTTTGAAGAAGGCATCCTTCAGATACGTTGGAGACGTTGCAGATGGATTTGCCGCACCCTTCGCAAGCATGCCCACAGTAATTCAATGCAATTTTGCTGGAACCAAAAAGGGAACAGGTAGAGAGGGTGGCAACCTGGCGCCGAGACCTAGATGCAGATGCCAAGCAGACGGGCAAGACGTGAGGACAGCTGAAGAGACACGCACAGAAAATAGACGTCTGAATGAAGCTGGTCGGCGGCCTATTTTTCAGACGGCACCACGGACAAAACTGCGATGAGATGAATTTGCGATTAAACTGAAAGATAAATAGAGATATGTGTGTACACACAGTAGCATCAATTCGTTTCCTCAACGGTATACATCTATTAAAATTCACAAACACACTAGTATACCATCTTGAACGACTTAAAAAATCCAATAAATGTCAATTAGTTATCATAACCATAAAACCAAGCTATCAAATTTTAAAGCAATCGTGCGACAACGCATTTCAAGTTATGAACGATCATAACATGCACCACCTTGTCCCAGATTCCCATTTACAGTAACCATGCAAGTATACACACAAGCACAGTAGCAAACAAATAGTTAATATATTCTTAACTGAATGCACCATTTAAAGGGACGTGTTCACTGATTGTCGAAATGACAATTTTCATTTTGTTTTGTCATCGATTGGCAAACAAGAACACTGTACATCAGAGAGGGACATAACATTAATGACGCAGACTCATTTTCGTTTCAAACGCGAAACGATTGATTAATTTAGAGTACTTCTTTAGTTTTCGTGATATTTTGTAACAATACGTAGATTGCCTTTATAAAGGATACAATGCTGAATTTTATATATTAAGTCGGATGGCCGAGTATTTGAGGCGATAGCCTTTTTATGCAAAGGTTAGTGGTTTTAGCCAGGTGGGGTAAACTGTGTATTTGTTTCTTTCTTAAATTGTATTCTTGTATTATACACTAGTAAAGATATGTGCATTTATACATTTTAACATTGAGTGACAATCTTTCAAATGAATCAAACATCTGTGACCAAGTCACTTCAATCAAGCGCACGAAAATATAACGGACAATCGGACATGTTAAGTAGCGTAAGAAAATATCACGGTCATGCTTACCAGTGTAAGACAATTTAAAGTGTTTAATTCTTTGTATAGGGTAGGAACATGTTATCGACATTTTGAATAGCGTTACAAAGTGTAACCGAATTATAAAGTAGCGTTATTAAGTGTAACGGACATGTTGTGTAGCGTTAGTTAGCGTAACGGACATGTTGGGAAGCGTAAGTAAGCATAAAGAACATGTTGTGTAGCGTTAGTTAGCGTAACGGACATGTTGTGTAGCGTAAGTAATCGTTACGGACATGTTGTGTAGCGTTACTTAATCCAACGGACATGCTGGTTTGCGTAAGTTAGTGAGACGGACATGTTGTGTAGCGTAAGTAAGTGTAACAGAAATATGCGGTAGCGTCAGTTAGTGTAATTGACATGTTGGGTAGCATTGGAAAGTGTAACTTGCATGTTTAGTAGCTTAACTAAGTGTAACGGAAATGTGAATTAGCATAAGTAATTGTAACGGACATGTTGGGTAGCGTTAGTAAGAGTGAGGGACATGTTGAGTAGCGTTAGTTAGCGTAACGGACATGTTGAGAAGCGTAAGTTAGTGTAACGGACATGTTGGATACTTTAGTAAGTGTTACGGACATGTTGGGTAGCGTTTGTAAGTGTTACGGACATGTTGGGTTAGGTTAGGAAGCAGAACGGACATATTGAGTAGCATTAGTAGGTGTACAAACGTGTTGGATAGCGTTACGAAGTGCAACAGCCATGTTGGTTAGCATTAGTAAGTGTAAAGGACATATTGGGTGGTATAAGAAAATTAGCAAAACGTTTTGAATATGTAATTTTTTTATTATTATCCATGGTATTGTACAGAATAAAAAAAAAGATTACGTTCGGTAAGAAGTGCAACGGGCATTTAAGGCTCTAGTGTTATGAACGACAATTTTATATATGAAAACAACAGTATAATTTATCCTTGAATGACATATGTAATACATATTACTTGTATACGACTTCATAATTATGTTTCAACGTATTCCTGTTAATGCGATATGTTGTTGAAATGAGATGTAATGCGATAGAACTGTCAAAGCCAGCGTCGCGTTTCTACCTCGCCTGGGCAGGCAGTGGTGTCGGCGGCCCTGATAGCAAAAACAGCCCTTGATACCCAGGTCACTAACATACACAGAACTCGGGCGGGGTGGAGGAGGGGGTATTTCGCCATGAATGAACGGCGCGCCCATGAAACCAGCTCACTAAGCTACCGGCGCCTCTCATTAGCGCCGGGTGTTTTGTTATTTAGAGAGATTGGGTTACAGAAACATTTCAACAGCCGCTAATGTCGTGAATATTGAGTGATTTACTGAAACATCGATTATAAGTTTATAGACTTTCATCTTAGCCTTTCTATCGCGTATTATTTTATAGTGTTGTAATGATAAACATAATTACCTCATTTTGGGATTTAATTAACTATATCTCCATACACTATTCAGGCCTCCGTTATTTTGCATAAAACGGAATTCGGCCAACTATAAGTTTCACATAATATTTGATGCAATAATGTCATGAGAGATTTGAATTTCAAAAGGGCATTTAATGAGTTAATAAAGTGGATTTGTGATAACAAAACGTTCAGGGTTAATGTTTTTTTTTATTTCAGTATCAAATTCCCCACCATATTCAGACGCAACGTCGCGTAAAGGGATTCTTAAATTTTTACTTACGCTGAATGTCACTTAATTTCGAATCCGATAATACGATACTTTTTACGGTGGTTTTATTTTGCGACATCCTGTAATCGCCGTATCATATCAGGATTGGGAACAGGTAAGCAACAACAAACATTTTGGAATGTTAGCTTTAACCGTATACGCGATAAATTTTAATTGACTATTAATGTCGACATGTTACCCGCAGATTCATCGCATTAAGCGCACTTTGAGGTGAAAAGAAACTGCACGATATTGAGCAATAAACATTTATTCATTTAGAGATCCTTTAGTGTTTGCGAATTTTTGCTTTAAATCATTATGCCAATACATAATTCTCACTATCTAGTTGAAATATTAATTATACTGTTCAGGCAGAAAATATGCAAACACATAAATAACTTTTTCCTTTCCAGATGTACGCACTGCTTCCAATAAATTAATTCACACATTAAATTCCAATTTTAACTAATTAACAAAAAGTTCACCTGGGTAATCAAACTGCTATAATTAATGTGTGTTACAAAGTGCTGTTTTTTTATTCAACTCCTTTCAAAGCGTCGCGATATTTAAGTTAAAAGGCGCATATTTCATAGTTTTTAATTTATAGAAATATCTGTATACAAATAACTTGCAATAGGGTGTGACTTAACGTTTCAAACTCTGATTTGAAAAGACATACTATTTATTTGAGGGCATATTACATATGCAATAAATTGCTGAACGAAAAATAGCTTATATCAACAAAATGCTTACGATCGGAATGCGATTTTCTCATTTATGGTATTTTATTGTCACATATGTCTAAATGAATCAAAGGTTTGGGAAATAGTTAATAGAGTCGAATTCAAACTCTGGCGCTTCTAAAGTATATAAATTTTGCAGATCAGTAAATCGGAGATAGAAAACACTCACGTCAATAGCAATACAGAATATGTCCAATGTACGATGTGCAATCCTTAAAGTTAATGTGCTTATGTCTGTTTTTATTTTTTAGTTGTCTATTGAGTTGCCAATGCTTTCATAATAAATTTTAATTTATATTGCTTAAAACAATATATTTATATGCCTGTATGCCATTGACCACTGTTGACTATATTGTGTATAATATGTATGTGTACTCATGGGCTTAACGCTTAATGTATACTGAAATAAAACCTATAAAAAAATCATATAACAGGCAAACGCATCGGCAAAAGCCCGCTTTTTGCCCTCATATAGCATGGGGAATTTCATAGGTCGTCAACCGCAACCCTCGGTCACATGCCAATGTACAATAATAAACACGCGGTCAAAACCCGTCACATTCCACTAGCATGTACAGTTACATTTGAAAGAAAATGCACTTTATTATATCATAATAAATTTTATTATAATATTATTATTATTATTATTATTATTATTATTATTATTATTATTATTATTATTATTATTATTATTATTATTATTATTATTATTATTATTATATAATAACAATAATAAGTAGTATTGTTATAATTAAGATTATTAATATCATAATACCCTTTCAAAATAGTCGATGGAACAATGAACAACGTCAATCACAGTCTGTACAACTAACTTGTTCGTCTTTAACCCATGTATGCCTAGTGGACTCTCCCATCCTAATAAATTGGATCAATTTATTTTCAAAATTAGGGATGTCTAGTATATTAATTTCTATATTTAGAATATTTCTTACAGAAATTCCTTTAAGCAAACAGCGCAGACCCTGATGAGACGCCGAATCATGCGGCGTCTCATCTGGGTTTACGCTGTTTGCCAATGCCTTTTTTCTAGACGCTAGGCATAAATGGGTTAATGCATTGACTACCGATTAACGGGAGATAATCTTGCACTTGAAGTTTGGACAGAACGCCAATACGACAAATATACCCGCCAATACGACAATTATGATATTTTTTCGTTCTGGCATGTAATCGTGTTGACCCATTCAACCAGGCACCACGCCTAACGGCATGACATAAGCAAGCATTGTCAAATTCTAATATATGAACTTCTATTTTGGGCTTTAATTTATGCGTTCCTTTATCTTGAGACGCTGCCAATCTTCAAGCGTATTTGTCAATAGCATTATAATGCGTGTAATGTCCTTATATTCGTGAGTAGGACACATCAATACAATCGTAAATAATGCGGATATCATTTACTGTTTTATTGCAGGTAATCAAAGATACCGCTTTGAGACATAAGTAGCTAAATGAGCAAACAGTCGGCGGCTACAATATGAGATATGAGAAGAAATCCAGATCAGCCGTGCCGTAAATGATGACGTCTCATCTGGGTCTACGCTGTTTGCCAAGGCCTTTTTTCTAGACGCTAGGCATAAATGGGTTTATTGGGCTGTGAAACTTTTAACATTTCATAGCAAGTGGCAATTAAACATTATCATGAAAGGACAACAACAGTCTTTATATATATATATTGCAATTAGGAGGATTTGTTGTAAATTAAGTAGAAGTGTTCACACTCCAATTCCAATATTGATATTTCCGCTTATTTACAAGAGTAATTTCAATCTGAGAGTTCTACACAGTATTTTTGTTTATCTGAACTTTATTGTTTTCAACATTTGGTTCTTAAAAAAAAGCTCTGAAAATACGTCAACTGCAAAAATTATTACAAATCCACACAAATTAACTTCATATTCATCCGTGTTCATTGTAGACAATATTCAAAATCTATTTCGATATTTTTAACTTTCAATTATGTTCCGGTATGTCATTATAAACTATTATTGTAAGAATAATTGTCAGTTTTATTTGCGATAAATGAGAAAAGACAAGCTCATAGCTTTTTAATGGGAATCCCACATACAAATAATAGTAAATGAAACATACTTCCTGATCGTATTTCAGCCGTTAAGCTAACACAGATGCATCCGTTGGACTTGCTGGAGGCAATTTCTTTTTAGTATATTTACCCAGGACCTAATCAGATAACTGAGGTTTCCGTTTGAACATTTTATTTTATTTTTTTTATAATTTATTATTATTATTATTATTATTATTATTATTATTATTATTATTATTATTATTATTATTATTATTATTATTGTTATTGTTATTATTATCATAATTATTATTATTATTATTATTATTATTATTATTATTATTATTATTATTATTATTATTATTATTATTATTATTATTATTATTATTATTATTATTATTATTAT